>LOJH01044849.1:0-13534 GCA_001685095.1 Ellobius talpinus | reverse complement strand
TAAAGGTGTGTGTCATTGTGGCTACTGGGATAAAGGTGTGTGTCATTGTGGCTACTGGGATTAAAGGTGTGTGTCACTGCTGTCTGGTCTGTAAGGCTGGCCAGTGTGGCTGTTGTACTTTTCTGATCCTCAGGCAAGGTTTATTAATTAAAATCCAAATGAAATGCTACTCCAAAAGGCTTCTCTACCAAACAGCATTTCAGATACCTTCTGTTTTCTGGAAGACTGTGGGTCTCAAGTAACAGGCTCTGAGAACTCAGTAGGTGTTCATACCTGCCCACACTGGGGTGGGGCTGACTGTGGTGAGGACCCCGTGCTTGGGTCAGGAGTCAAGTTTTGCTGGGAAATTATGTGTTTATCTTAGAACTAAACAGATCCCGTTACTCTGTTGCTAATCACTTCCACATCCGAGAATTTTCACACATTACAGAGACACACTTGTTTGCCAGGTAGAATAAAGAAGCCTTTATAAACGGCACTGCAGTCTGCAGATGCTGAGATGAAATCATGCTTTGCTGGGTGTTTTAAAAGACAAAGCTTACAAACTTGAATTGGCTGCTAATTAATACTTGAATTAATAATTTGAGAGATCCATCTACATATTCTGTAGCTCTTGTCTATGGCCACTATCAATATGTCTAACTAAACATTTATTTTTAATAACATCAAATTTACATATTTGCTGTCAGCATGGAATTCCCGTCTTGTGACTCCCCTCTATTAGTAATATTAAAAACAGATTTCTTTGTTTAACAACAACAAAAAATATGTATATATAGGGCTTCTCTGGCCTGAAAAGAAAACACCCTGAGAAATTAGGATGAATTATTAATTTGTAACATCTGTGACTGGTTTATGTTACACTGGGAAAATCCCAAAAGGATACAGACAACAGAGGCTCGTTGAAGCTGATGTCACATCCAAAGCCCCAGGGGACAGGAGGCAAGGTATGGTGTCCCCATAGCCTGTCCTTGATAAACTATTGAATGCTTCATGATTATATGTTTAAACATTACTGATGTCATTTAGGTTTAGGATGAAATGGTCACTGCTTCCTTCTCAGCACATAGGAGTTTACATTGTTATGATTGACAGGGGCATGAATCTATCAACAATCAGAGCAGGTGGGGCCCCTGTCAATCAGAACAACTGAGAGCAGCTCTGCACGGGTGTCACCTCCAGCTACGATACTGCCACCAATCCCTACCTCCTCTTAGCCTCAGAAAAGTCATTTTGGTTTCAATGAAATGGGCCCCCAAGAAAGGGAGAGAGGTTATTTGCTCTGAATTGTAATCTCTGAAATCTGAAGAGGTTTTTCCTAAACTGAGTATCATCAAAACCCAAGGTACATTATAAAAGCATTATTCACAATAAGGCTTGACAACACAGTGTAAAACCAGCCATCTGGGGATGCCAGGAATAAGCTTTGGAACACGCTCCAATCTGCTATGTGCCTCTAGATATTGAAAGAGGTAAAGCGCTCGATTGCAATCTCTTCCAATGTGTTTCCATGGCCCAGAATGAGTACAGCATGCTGCATGGTCTGGCTCCAGACACCTCCCCCATGGCCCCAGCATGCCCTTTCTGTACCCTGTTTTCTAATTATGCCTCGCTGATTCCTTTATATTGTGAAAATTCTGTGGGGATTGTGATGTTAATTGGAGAAAATCAAAGGCCTCTTGAGTAAGGCAGATTAGTTGTATAAAATGTACTAAAAAGATTAAAATATGTAAATCAAATTTCATCTTACCCATGCAAATCCAATTTCTTTTCGCAAGTTCCAAGGCTATCTAACCCTTGCTGGTCCCTTAATTCAGGGTAAGTGGTCCAAAGAGTTCTCACAGTCGAAACCTGCTCCTGGTCTCTGTAGGTTAGTGTTCTACTATATTTTCCTCTTTATTTATTTATAGTGCTAATAATATGATTAAGATTCTAAAATCTTCTAGTGATATTTACTTGAAAATTTCTTACCACTTCCAAGCAGTCAATGATCTTGGTTAGTTTATCTTCAGGTAAGTTCTTCAGCAAGGAAACACTTTGAAATTAAAAAGAAACCTCAAATTAATTATCTGTTTTTTAATTAGGAAAAGTTTTGAGATAAGGTCTCACTATGTAGTCCAGGTTACCCCTGAACTCATGATCCTCCTGCCTCAGCCCTCTAAGCCCTGGGATTATAGGCATGCAACACCACAGCCAACCTTTAATTAATTATGTCTTGAAAAAACAAGATTGCATACAGTCACTAAAGTTTTACATTCACTTACTATTATAATGTGGTGCACTTCAGTTTTTCCAAAATAAGCATTTAAATAACTGAGAACCCACAAATAACAGAATTTCTTGACAATTGGAAATCATTCATATGCACTATATTCCAGGCATTTGCCATAGGTACAAAAACGAAGGTACCAAGATCCTACAATGGGGCCAATCCCATCCCATCAACTCTAGGGGAAACCCCGTACACATTGTGGTTGGTTTTCTAAGTGACTAACATTTGGAAAAATGTTTTTCTCCACTTCTCAATGTCTCTTAGAGCATGGGTTAGTTGCTCTATTCAAAATGAAGGATCAGATTTTCATCTAAATCCTTGTAATTTAAGTAAACACTGAACCTATGGGGACATGGAAATTATCAGTGACAAATTCTTTGATTATTAATCTTACTGTACTGTATTTTTAAAAATCAATGTTTCCAGAGGTAGGTAACAGAGACATGTGAGTGCATATACCTGCACACACACACATAAAATGCGATAATAATAACTAAAATTATTTTTAAAAGAATTAGTCTTTTGCTGGACCCTCTCAGACCATAAATGCTTTTCAAATGCTGGTGAGCAAACTCAGATGAATTTTTAGATCTTTTATGCTATGACTCGCTCCTTCGATACCGAAATAAAAGGAATATAAAGAAAATAACTCCATGCATAAGCAAATATAATTTTTGGTATCTGCTGCCATTTGCTGCAAGGGAAATCTTTTGCTGCTTGCTTCAGTTATATAGAAACTGCTTGAATTGGGGAAACTTAGGGAAATCATTACACTGCCAAATATTGACCTGTCTACTTTTGTCACGTGGTTATTCTCACCTTCTGAGGAAATTTCTGTATTCCTCATCCCTGGCTTGGGCTGTTCTCCTCATAATGTTCTGGAATACCTCTCTGTCGAGCGCCCACGTTTTAACATTGGTAATAGCTTTGGAAAATTTGAGAAGTTAATACAACAGTGTTTAGCATCAGAAAAAGAAAACCCTCCAAATGTTAGCAGGTGACTATATATTCATTGGGAATGTATTATTTAAACATACAAATGAGAGGAAATAATGAAAGAGTGGGTAATTTTACATCACTTCAGTTTTGAAATCTGCCAGGATTTGGAAGAGGGTACCAGGATTGTTTTGGGTAGGATGATATTCAAATAGTTTGCAATTTTCAGTTACACACTACATCCATAGGATGTGTTCCTGAGTCATGCTGGCCAGCCTGAAGCCAAGCCAGATACTACAGAGTTCATAAGCAGTTATCTGGAAGTTAAAAGCCTTGTATGCACGAAGATGTGAATGCGTGTCTTTTGACGATGCTTAGACACTGCTGCCTAAGAGCCAATTCCCACCCTGGAGAAAGTTCTTCTTAACCTGAATTATTCGTATCAAAGATCCCATATAAATATTTTTAGTGCAATTATGTTTTTATGAATAAGAGTATATAGGGCAAAATGCCACCAGCTTGGCTTAGGAGACAACCTTAGATACCATAGTGACCCCACAGCTTCTCTCTTCTTACCTTTCACAGAGGCAGTCCGGGTACAGTTGTACAAAATTGCCAGTTCCCCAAAAGTGGTCCACATTGGGATGGATGATAGCAACTTCTCTCCTTGGAACACCTCTAGTCTACCCTCTGTCAAGTAGCATTTAAGAGAAACACAAATCATCAAAATCTACTTGGGTTTCATAGAGAAAAAAAATAACCAGAAATCATACAAGGCAATTCAGTTTAGCTACTTAGGAAGCTGATTATATCTGAGTGGGTGAAAGATCCAGCCTGGATCCAGACCTGCCATTGACTCACACTGAGCAGCTTTTCATCATGGAAGATGGGGGAGAATCACATGCATTACATGTAAACATGAGAATTAAGTGTTAATACAGGTAAGTAACTTAAAACAATAGGTAGCACAGGTTAAATGTTATGTAAATACTAACAATATTCATTCTGCCCTGTGAAAAATGTAACCATTTCTCCCTTGCCAGGAGCCCAACAATCAGTGTTTCTTAAAAACCCTGCACAGCTGTTTCAGTGAGGGAAGGAAAACTTGTCAGAGCCATGATGCCCTGGCTGTCAGTTCAAGTTACCTATTGCTACAACTGGCTTGCATCAGTTGTTGACTGTGTAACCCTGGAAAAGTTATCCCATGGTCCTCGGCTGTACACATCTATACCTACGCAAAGCTGGGGCAGAGAAAACAGAGCACTGAGCATGCTTCCTACGGTTGCTTTGCCCTGGAAACCCTCTTTTCTTTCATCTTTAAACAAAACTTTGTCTAAAAAAATCATAAGCAAAAATATCTAAATTTTGAAGGAAGAAAAATTGGGGAAGCAACGTCAACCTTTCGTTCTCCTACTCCCAAATAGCTTGGATCAATATGTCATCCACTGAATTCAACAAACCTGATATAAGAGCTGATATTGTTCCAGGGACCATTTGTTACAAGTGCCAGACAAAAGAAACAAAGATGTTTGCTAGGACAGAACTATGTTCTGGGAAGAAAAAGGTCTTTTCTTTTGGTTCTAAATTCCACAGATTAGATATGCAGTTCAATGACTTCTTATCACAGCTAATTCTAAGTCCATCAGAACCACTTAGTGGAGCTATCTTGTTGATATCCTGAATCCTAGTTCATGTCAAGGTTCTTTTCTTAATTGGTTATAGCTCATGGGATTTGAATAATACTGAAGGATTATATGGAATATCAAGAGTTTAAGATAACTATGCTGTACTATTTGATATTCATGCTGTATTTTATAAAGGAGAGAATTTTAATTATCAAATTAATTTGCTCAGGCAGATAATTAAGCCAGGCAATTCAGTCCTTAAATGTTACCATAATTAATTCAAATAAGAAACCAACTAATTTTCACTTTCATGTGGGCTCTGTGTCTGGTCTCAAAGGCTGCAGTAATGTCTCTCACCAAGACTTTGATCAGAATTACTGACAAGGAACAAGATGGGCTAGAGTGAGGTGCTTGTCCTCTCTTAGCAGGTTCCATAAATATTTGTTGATTTAATGACCCATTTTCTCCTGTCAGAAAGCTGTTGTGTTGCCAAAACAGATGTGAAACGGCCAAGAATAAAGGTTGTAAGAAGAAAGTATTACCTGTGGGTCACCTATCCCTCAAAAATTTGAACTTCTGTAGTGCAAAGGACACTGTCAATAGACAAAACAGTAGCCTACAGAGTGGGAAAAGATCCTCAACAACCCCATATCTTAGAGAAGGCTTATCTCCAAAATATATAAAGAACTTAAGAAATTAGACATCAAAATATCAAATAGTTCAATTAAAAAATAGGATACAGACCTAAAACAGAATTCTCAACAATAGAATATCAAGTGGCATTGGAAACACATAAAAAAAACGTTCATCATCCTTAGCCATCAGGGAAATGTAAATCAAAACAATTATGAGATTCCATCTTATACCTGTAAGAATGGCTAAGATCAAAAACACAAGTGATAGCTTATGCTGGAGAGGATGTCGTATAAGGGGGACACTCCTCCATCGCTGGTGGGAGTGCAAACTTGTACAACTAGTTTGGAAATCAATATGGTGGATTCTCAGAAAATTGGGACTCAATCTAACTCAAGACCCAGCTATACCAATCTTGGACATATACCCCAAAAAATGCTTAATCATACCACAAGGACACTTGCTCAACTATGTTTATAACAGCTTTATTTGTAATAGCCAGAATCTGGAAATAACCTAGATGCCCCTCAACAAAAGAATGGATTATGAAAATGTGATTTACACAATGAAGGACTATTCTACTGTTAAAAAACAATGACATCAAGAAATTTGAAACCAAAGGATGGAATTAGAAAAAAAAAATCCTGAGTAAGGTAACCAACACCCAGAAAGACAAACATAGTATGTAATTGCTTATAAGTGGCTATTAGCTATAAAGCAAAGGATAATCTTGCTATAATCTACAGACTCAGAGAGGCTAGGGAACAAGAAGGACCCAAGGGAGAACTCATGAATCTCTCCAGGAAGGGGAAATAGAAGAGATCTCTTAGTTTGGGTGAGGGTGGGTGGGGATGGGAACTTGAGGGATTGAGTTGGGGGATGGGTAGAAGGGGAGAGTACTGAAAGAGATGACTGGCAGGGGAGGGGGCATTTCAGGGTCGGGTAGAAAACGGGTGCAAGGGAAACTCCCACGAATCTGTAAGGATAACCTGGCTAAGACTCCTAGCAATAATGGATAGGTAAGTGGCCATCTCCTGTCATCAGATTGGCGACTACTCCAATTGTCATTAGAGAGCCTTCATCCAGTAACTGATGGACACTGATGAGGGGACTTGCAGCCAAACATTAGGCAGACCTCGGCGAATCCTCCTGAAAAGAGGAAGGGGGGACTGTAGGAGCCAGAGGAGTTAAGGACATCACAAGAAAACCCACAGAGTCACCTAACCTGGCTCATAGGAACTCACAGAGTCTGAAGCAACAATCAGGGATCCTGCACGGGATTGACCTAAGCCCTCTACATATATGTGACAGTTGTGTAGCTTGGTCTACTTGTGGGACTCCTGGCAAATCCTGTCCCTAATGCTTTGGCTGGCTTTTGGGAAGCTCTTCATCATACTAGATTGCCTTGCCCAGCCTTAATACAAAGGGAAGTGCTTAGTCTTACCACTTGATATGCCACCAAGCTTTGTTGAAACTCATGGGAGGCCTGCCCTTTTCTGAACAGAAACAGAAGAGGAATGGTTTGAAAAGAGAGGAGGGAGGGGAAACCGCAGTCAGAATGTAAAATAAATTTTAATTAAATTTTAAAACGGCCCAAATAAGCAAAAAACATTTCATATGAGAACTCAAACTCAAAAAAAAAATGTGTGAAACTCACCTGCCAGTACAAAGATGTGGTTGCCCGGCTCTCCTTGCTTAATGATGTAACTGCCCTGTGGGTAGCTCCTCCCATACATGCATTCCACCATGTCTTTGATCTGCTGGGGGTCCAGTCTCTTCAGAAACTGGTTCTTATTGAGGGCGTCTGTGATGAGCTTTTTCTCACTGTGGGACAATAACAGAGGTAATGAAAAGCATAAATGATTCATGTCATTCTGGGTTTTGATATTATGATCTACAAGCTTATATTTTTTTGCAGAGACATATTTGTTTCTTGATCTCATCAAAAACTGCACCTATAGAAAGAATAACCATATATTATGCATCAAACCCTTAAAAATATCTGGAATATTTTACTGGTAGTTATCATGATATCAATTTAATTATCATTTATAATCCTATCTCTCAATGGAAAATTCCCATGCCGTGCAGCTGTCATATGGAAGCAGATCTAGAAAACAGGAAGAAGTTGCACTTGTGAGATTACAAAGCAGTACTCATCATGGGTGCATGTATGCATCCCTTCTTTGCTGCACACATCCACATACAGTGCAGTAGTAGTGTTCTTTCATATTTTATTTAATCCTATATCCTATAAAATAGCTACTATTCCCATGTTTGATGAAGAAGCAGAATGAGAGGTAGGAAGAAATTTCCTCCTCCATAGACTTAAATGCGAGCCTGTGAATCTGCCATCTATGACCATGACACTTCCTTCTATCCCACTTCCTCTTCCAGGGTTAAAGGCAGCCCCTCCTTAGGTTTGAGTGACATGGAGTGGGGTGCAAGTCTGGGTTTGCCTGTTTTTTTTGTTTTCTAGGCATGTCTGGCCTGGAGAGAAACTTTGTTTCCAGAGACACACCCTGCACCGCTCAGATTCAAGTCTTATTTATTGTCAATCCTAGAATTCTCTGCCTTCTGTCGGAAAAGCAGCAGCTCAAAACAGTTCCTCAACTGCCATGTGTTTCAAATGATTTAATTAGCATACTCCGTCGTAGATGATACAAAGTACTGATCCAGAGGAAAGGCTGCTCCATGAGCTGTCAGAGCTTTCACATAGTCCATTTACTGTCAGTGGGATTTTTTTAATCGCTTTTTCTACATCATTCATTCAAATGCCCTTTAACAGCAGTTTATTATTTTTAATTTTGAAACTAGCAATCTTTTTCTATACAAATGATTTTCAAACACAAGCGAAGTCTTCCTAAAATGAGTAACTTCACTCATGACCTCATCCATGAGAAGAAAACAGATGATCTCCTACGTAGGAACCTTCCCTTCTTAGAGTGTCTCCCCATCCATCCCAAACCCAGGGACCACCTTAAGAACTCCCTCCTCTTCCATCTAAACCATCATAGAACCTTGTCAGTTCTATTTTAAATGTAAAAAAAATTTCTTGTTTAATACAAGTATCACGCAGCTAGAAAAAAGTATGCACTCAAGCAGACTCCTGCCCAGACCCAAACTCTATTCATCTCAGTGAACTTATGGACAGTAACAAGGGCTATGCTGAAGCCCTGGATCTTCACTTATGCATAGTGAGAAGGGCCATTCTGAAGACCTGGATTTTCATGTATGTACAGTGAGAAGGGCCATTCTGAAGCCTTGGGTCTTCATGTATGATTTTATGCCTTCAGTAGCAATTACATTTTTATGCATTTATCCACTATGAAAAACCAAGTGAGAAATGAAACTGGAGAAACAATTAGCTTTGTGGCCTCTTCCATAGCTCATGTGTCCTTTATCTGCCTTCCCTTCTTCCTTGTCACCTAAAGGCTTCACTGTGGTCACACAAAGTTCATTTACATATATATGTGTGTGTGTGTGTGTGTGCATACACTATAGGCTGGTCCATGAATGAGGGAGAATGTGCAAGCTAATTTTCTTTGGGGGATTGAGCGACCTTGCTTAATATTATACATCAAGCCCTTGCATTTTTCTGCAAAGTTGTGATTTCATCTTTCTTGAAAGCTGAGGAATATTCTAATATATATAATTGTTATATATTTAATATAATTCATATTATTCATTCATCTACTGATGGGGATCTAGCTATGTTGTTTATGTTACAAAAGAACCACTATTGTCCTTTTAATCTTCAGGTGGCAATGATGTCACCACTGTCTAAGAACAAGTTACAGCTCTGGACAAAGTTAGCAGCTTTCTCTTCTGAGATTTCAGCTTCTTGGGACTTTTCCTTGCAGCTCATCCTGTACTATATTACAAAAATAATCTTGCTAGAAAAAAAATGACTGAATGTTTCAGTCTGGTCTGAACTCTCCTTTATCCACAAGCATAAAAATCCCCCAGCTGGTATATACTGAGAGCCTACTTTAGCTATGCATCCTTTCTGCCTCATGTGCTAGAAAGGAACAGTGTCCAAAGGCTCAAGAACTAGTGAACTTTCAATGCCCATGCAGCATTCAAGTATTGTTTCCCCAGTGCCCACAAACCCTGGTCTCCCAACATACATTTTTAAGAACACATTAAAGTGCCCGAGTTTAAGAACACATTAATGTGCCTGAGTTTAAGAAAATTTGAAAGTTCACAAAAGTCTAGCAGTAAACAATTATCTTTGAGGCAGTGTTTCAAAAAATCATTTTAAATCATTTATCTGTATATTGACTTCTGTTTACATTCTACAGAACGGCTATGAAATTCCATTTGTTTGTAGAGGAAATCAATATTCTAAAGTATACTATTCATTGTTTTTTACAACATAGGTCATTTCTTGAACAAATCTTTTAATGAAGTAGGATTGTTATTGTCTCCTAGTTTTGTCAGCTTTACCTTAAAAAGAGGAACATGTTTTCTCCTCCAGTGTGGCTTGGTTTTTCCTCACCTCAAGCTACTCATACCATATTCATCAACCAAAAAAAAAAGCCTCCAGTGTCCTGAGTGGATGCAGATTTCACACGAAGCTTCCTTTCTACTCGCAGGATGCTTGGATTTGTGCCAACTGCACCGGACAACTTCTTTTTCAAACACTTACACAGGACACATGTAACAGGCATCAAGAATATACACAGAATGGAGATGCGGCTCCGTTGGCAAAGGGTTTATGGTGCAAATCAAACAGACCTGAGTTCAGATCCCACTAATCAGGTAAAAGCCAGGTGGGGTGGCATGTGTCTTTAACAACAGTGAGGGGGTGGGGGAGACAGGCGAATCCCTGTAGCTCATTGGTCAGCCAGCCTAGATGAATTGATGAGCTCCAGGTTCAAAAGAAACCCTGTCTCTGAATAAAGAATAGAGGTAGAGAGTGACTAAGGAAGACACCCAACACCAGCTTCTGATTTCTACTTGTATATGCACACACAAATACAAACATACACAAACATCACACACACACACTCATGAATACGAACTTTTCACTTCAATGTACACCAGCTAATTATCAGCACAACTTTCTCTGGTTCCACAAAGCAACAACAGAAGATGATGATAGGTGACTAATAGACAGATATACAGATAGACAGACAGATGACAGAAGGCAGATCCAGTTGTTGAGCCTTCTAGAGGCAATGCTAACAGAACAATGACTCCATAGGAAGGGTCTCTCGGTGCAGCAAAGCTTTCCACCTCATGGAAGGCGGAGGACAGAGCCTTCCACTCTGTTTGATCTCACTGACTGCTCAGAAGAGAGAGAGAGAATCAGCTGGACACAGTCTAAAACATTTACACATTGAACAAAACCAAGCTTTCCTCCTTTATGCTGTTTATCTCAGGTAGTTTTGTAATTGTAAACTCAATGTACTATTAGAATTTCTATTGTGATAAAAAAGATCAAAATCAACTAGGAAGGAAGGGGAATATTTTATCTTATAGCTTGTAGTCCATCATTTAGGGAAGTCAGGGCAGGAAGCTGGAGGCAGGAGCTGAAGCACTGACTGTGGAAGACTGCTGGTGACAGGCTGTTTCATCATGGCTTGCTCAGCCTACTTTCTCATACATCCCAGGACTGGGGATGACACTGTTCCCAGTGAGCTAGGCCCTCCAGTACCAATCACTAATTGAGAAAATGCACCACAAGCTTGTCCACAATCAAGCTGGTGAGAGCATTTACTCCACTGAGTTTCCCTCTTCCCAATTTACCTTGCGTCTAGATGATATAAAACTAGCCAGCTACAACTAGCCAAACTTCAACTACAACAATCATATTGCATGAGTCACCTACAACAATCATATTTGATACTGACACTAAATCGATTAAAAGATACCAAGCCATAGAAAAGGTGCGCTATAAATTCCAGACCAAATACAATTAAAATTATGCGTATGGTATCAGACAGATGGTTCAGTGGATAAAAGTGCTGAGTTTAATTCCAGCAACCAAGGTGGAAACAGAGAACTGAGCCCTGAAGTTGTGTTCTGACCTTCACATTAATGCTGCATCCACATTCACATACACCCTATACATATACATATTACATACACACATGCACACATCACACACATATCACACACACATCATACACATACTCACACATTCAAACATGACACACACATCACACATACACAAATAACACACACCACACACATATCACACACACACCACACACACACATCATACAGAAATCACACACACACACACATCACACACACATACACTCGCAATACTACTAATCATGTATAAAAATCTTTTTAAAATTATATCTAAGCCCACCATAGTTAAATTGCTGAAAAAATACAAACAGAAGAGTTAATAAAGCAGCAATATAAGAGACACATAACCTTCAAATGACCAACAAGAGAACTAATTCACTCTTCAGCAGAAATAATGGAGGTCAGAGCACAATAGGAAATCTCCAAAGTGCTCCACAGAGCCCATTTCAATATCTCTACTCTGAAAACTGCCTTCAAAAATGAAAGCAAAATGAACACATTTTCAAAATATTTTTCCGTTGGTAACAGATTCCTAATAGTGGATAACTCCAGACTGAAAGGATGTGATCCCAGATGAGAACCAGCAGATGTTAGAGGGAAGACAGAGCCACAGAGGAAGTGAGTGTGTGGGTGACTAAAGGAAGATGACCTTTATAAAAGAGTGATACCTTGTGGAGCACAAAACACATAATAAATAAATAAATAAACAAACAAACAAATAAATAAATAAATAAAACAGCCAAGACATGGAGATGGAAAATAAATGATATCAATATAATAGAAGGTCCAGAAATTGATAAAAGTCTAATGTGAAACACTCATAAATTAATGAGGCATCCTATAATTTAGAGCATTTCCTACAAGATTATTCAGAGAATGTTTAAATAAAATACTAAAATAATGCAATAAAATATATGTTTGACTAATGCAAGACAATGACCAGATGAGATAGCAGGTTAGCCATGATGGTCAAACTGATAGCCAAACAAAAGCAGCAGGCAGGGTATGCATAAAACAGATGCTTCAAAGGAATGGGGTAGAAAATGGGAAGATGGGTGATACGATTGAGCAGCTGAAGGGAACTGGTGCTGCTTCCTGATGATAGCACCAGGGATCAGTCAATATGCTAAATAGGCATGCACCTAGGCAGACGCTATCAAAGTCTATAAAATGAGCACAAGATTCAAATCAGTTGACAAATTCTAGATTCAACTGATATTTTAACAGTCTTCGTTTAGTAAGCTCAAAAAACACACTCTTCTGAGTGTACTCCAAATTTCATGAAAACTGGTCACACATTAAACCATGAAAAAAAAACCAGAGCTTTGAAAAATGGATACCTCAGTCAAAGAAGATGTTAAATCTAAAAACACTCTGGTACAAAACATCCAGGAAATCTGGAACACTGTGGAAAGACGAAATCTAAGTATAATAGGAATAGATGAAGGAGAAAAAAACCCAGAAAATATTTTCAACAAAATCACAGAAGAAAACTTCCTTCACCTAAAGAAGGAGATGCCTATCAAGGTACAAGAAGTACATAGAGCACCAAATAGACCAGATCAGAAAAGAAATCCCCTGCACATAACAATCAAAACATTCGCCATAGAGAACAAAGAAAGAAATTGGTGAGGATATCAGAAGATGGAAAGATCTCCCATCCTCATGGGTTAGTAGGATTCATACAGTAAACATGGCCATCTTACCAAAAGCAATCTGCAAATTCAGTGCAATCCCCATCAAAATCCCAACACATGCAACAGAGATCTTAAAAGGACAATTTTCAGCTTCATGTGGAGACACAAAAACTCCACAATAGCTAAAATAATCCTGAATAATAAAGAAGCTGCTGAAGATGTCCTCACCCCTGACCTCAAACTGTACTACAGAGCTGTAGCAATAAAAACAGCGTGGTATTGGCACAAAAACAGACACATTGATCAATAGAATCTAACTGAAGACCCAGACAAAAATCCACACACCTACGGACATATCTGTTTTCATACACACACACACACACACA
>LOJH01044847.1:0-13709 GCA_001685095.1 Ellobius talpinus | reverse complement strand
GAGAGAGAGAGACTTAGCCAGACAATGATTTAAGTCTAGTCAAGTATTTCTTTGGGGCCAAGCTAAGAAGCTGTGATGTTTTCCTTCTCTTTTACTGAGGTGAATTTCAGCTCGGACTCATGGATTGGAGTAGAACTGTAATCAGTTACAAGGAGGAACAGTACATTTGGTGTTTGTCCTGGAAAAATAATAGAAAGCATGAGTGTTGTGTGGTTTCTTTGAAACATCAAAAGTGCACATAATCACAGGAAGAGGAATGCCATCTGTTTGCTGTTAGGCTCTTGTTTTATTTTCTTGCTTATACGTTTAGTGTATCCAATAAACTTAAATTTTTATAAAGAAAATTAATTATTATTTATGCTGGGTTTACATCCATGATAAATGTACTCATTTTCTCCATTCCATTAGCAGTAGAATGGTGTTAGATAATAGATTAGAACCATTTGGCGATTAATCACAGTCACCCACTCTGAGACATTGCTCATTGGCCAAAATAATCAGTGAAACAGTACTCAGAAAAGAAAGAATCCATCTTTTCTAAATCTAATAGTATGTTGGCAGCTTTGCCACATTTGGGAACAATAGCTTTTGTTCTGCATCATGTAAGGGGCACACTGTCAAATGAAATTCAGAGGCCACATGTAAGCGGTATTCATCTACCTTAGACTATTGAGAATCTATAATGTCCAGCAGTACAGGCATAGAGCAGATAATCCAGGACTCTAAGAACTGAACCTCAGACATCCAAGGTATGGCAGACAAGTATTCCCCCTTTGAGCTACATTACTAGTTCTCAAAGTCGGATCTCTGCTTGAGGACCCACAATGGTTAGCCTAATACCAGTGGATATGTTTTCATTTTTTATCTATTTTGAAGTGATGACAGGCATTAAACTACAAATTTCTTATTATCTACAAGGTTATAGGGACAGTATCAATGGAGTACTTACTATTTGTCAACCCATTATTATATTAGATTTTAGGGATAGGAAAGAAG
Source organism: Ellobius talpinus (assembly GCA_001685095.1). Classification (NCBI taxonomy): domain Eukaryota; kingdom Metazoa; phylum Chordata; class Mammalia; order Rodentia; family Cricetidae; genus Ellobius; species Ellobius talpinus. The sequence goes on along the minus strand of LOJH01044847.1, from coordinate 12,713 downwards.
TTGTATTTATCAACAACAGTTAACAAATTTAACAACATTCTTTGTTACAGAAAGAATGGCAGGCTGATACTAAGTACAAGACTTTGCCTCCAAACACTGCTTTTACATTTGTTTGCTTGTTCAGTTTGCTTCTACTGCTTTCTGCTTTGGCCTCCCCGCCCCCGACTCTTCTTGGAAATATTTTTCCTCTACTTGCTTCTTAAATATTGGTGTCCTTTAAATTTTATCTTAAATGTACTGTTCTGATCTTTCTCAGCATTGCTTTGTCAACTGATGCAGCTTATCCCATCATTTGTAGCAGCGGATATTATTGCCTAGAGCCCGTGCCCAAATTTTGGGTGAGGCTAGTCTGAGACTTTCTGAAATTCTATGCAAATTTGACTTATGGTAGCTTTGCTAGTCACTTAGACTTCAAAGCTCTACTGATGTTGATGACTCCTGGGCCCTTGTATGTTTTCTAATCATTGAGGCTCTTAATTTTAGGCATTGTTGGGAATCAAAATCAGGGCTTAGGGCATGCTACCATTGAGCTAGGTTCTTAGCCCTGGAGGTCAAATCTGACTGCCTCCCGAGCATGCTTGCTTGGAGTTCCTCCAGTGTAATATTTATTTCATCATAGCCTCTCAGACCTTCCCGATGCCATGATGAAGTAAGAATTGTGTGGTGCAATCAATCTTTAAATTGGTTTCTGCCCAAATTTCTAGGTCTGAACTCAGTTCTCTTTGGTATGAGAACAGTTGCACAAGCTTTTAACAAAAAGTAAATATTATAGAGTCTAACAAATTAAAAGGAAATAAATACTATCAGCAAAAGATCATCTCATATGTAAAAATAGCAATAGAAACATATTCAAAAGGGAATATATGTGTTTCATTGTGTTTAGGTATTATTTGATTCTATGTCTGGATGTCATATAAATCCTTCTTCACTTTCAATCGTGTCACTTGTCCTTACTTCAGCAAACAGTGATCTACAATGAAAGCCCTGTGTATTCTGTATAGATATTTAGCTTTGTAGCTCATGCAGTCTGTTTTGCAGCTCTTACTTATACTAATGCATGAAAAGGGCTGAAGACAATGGCTAATCAAACAGGCATGGCTGTGTTCCAATGGAACTTTATTACTGAAGCCTGGCAGGAAATTCTGTCTATGAAATGTGGTTCACTGACCCATAGGTGTAGTTTTTCAGGATTCTCTAAAGCAACAGAACTGTTAGAATGACCTGGGTTTGATTCCTAGCACCCACATGGTATCTCACAACTGTCTGTAGTTCCAGGGAATATGGCCCTTTCTTCTAGCCTGTGAAAGCTCCAGCCATGCATGTGGTGCACATTCTTATGTGCAGGCAAAACACTCATAAGCAAATAAGTAAATAAATCTAATTAATAAGTGCATAAAAATTTAAAAATATGCTTCCAGCAGTTTGAGAAATTGGAATCTACTATTTCTTCTGAAATTCTTCAGATCTCTCCTTTCACAGTTCAGTTACTAATATGATATAGATTACATTGCCTGGAAACTTCTAAAGACTGCTGTATTCATGCATAATAATTTAGTGACTGTGTCATCTATATTATGTCTGTATCAATTTCTCCATCTACCTATCTGGCATATACTAGACATCTAAAATTTGATCTAAAGTCTTGCTATGTAATGATTACAAATAATAGTCACAGAGAATTATACAGTTTACTCAGTGCAATATAAACATGAAAGATATAAAGTAAAAAAAATGAATCGCTTTGGTGATGGAATGTGCAAAGACTGAGATGCCAGTATATAAACCAATTCTGACATGGGAGAAAAGGACAAAGCTAGAGTCCTCTCATGCTCATTATCTGGGAACATCTATGTTTACCCACTGAAGATAAGACAAAAAAGGCAATAAAACAAGCAAACAGAAAACAGTGGAGAGCTGAGGCCAGGAGAGATGAGGCAGAGGTAGAATCCTCAGATCTTACAACTGCATCAACCTCTGGCTCCACTCACATGTATGGATGTGGGAGAGCAAAAAAGGCCACGGATAACAGAGAAGCATTTTTATCAGGATCAACACAAAACATAGAGTTAAAAAATTGAAGTCTAAAATATTAACACAGAATAGATGGATCAAAGAGGACAGAAAGTCTGAACCCCAAGAACTCATTGGTGACTTATAGGAGAATGTGTAGATTTTAAAGGCACTTCAGGACAATAAAAATGAAATGTCCCACTATCTTAAAGAGTTGCAACTTCTAATAGAATAATCATTTGATTAATGAAACAACATGTACTATAAAGAAGAAGGGATCATAAAAACCTGGTTTTTAATGGCCTAAGTACCTTTTGCAGCTTGAAGTCTTTTATCACCTTGTAAATCACCCTGAGGGAGAAATAACTGAAGTGAGTAGGACAAGGCAGCATTGAGTACCAGCTTGCTCATCTTGGACCTGCAATCATGTTTCCCAAAATACTGCCTTTGCAATTTCTCATAGGGAAAACCTCTTTAGTATGTAAAAGGGATTTTCTAAGGATGTTCATGGACATATTGGTTACAATTGAAAAATACTGGAAATAATCTAAAAGATCAAACATGGTATTTGATAATATGTCTGTAGGTAACAACAATGTTATTATTTGGACAAACATTTGTGACATTGTAAGTATACAAAGGCAAAGTAAAAATAATAAAACAGTGTTCATAGCCTGACAGCAAAATTCAAGAAAGAACACTTAAATGATATTACAGAATAGTATAATGCTAGGTGATGTCTTTTAAATGAGCTACCCCTAAGCATAACTCTGGATTCATCTAATGAATTTATATATTCACTTAGTGTGTATGTGTGGTATAACTACACATATAACATAATAATTTTGTTGGTGATGAACTGTGGATATTATGGAGAGCAATTCCATGAGACCGTAATGGAACTGGAAAATCGCTCTGTCCTGTCTACCCTATAGTAATTGAAATATCACAACCCATTCCTCATACATTCATGGTAAAGTTGGTGTAAACACAACCTGCCATGCTTCCTGGTGTAAATTGTAGTCCAATGTAGAGAATTATATAGGGCTCATAATACTTGGTAGTGATGAAAACTGAATGTATTAGTGGTTCATATACTAGCCATACTGTGCCTTAAATAATTACTGTAGATTATACTCCTTCAACTTATTTTTAAAAATAAAAATAGAAAGGGATATTAATATGACCCAATGGGTAAGGACTCTTGCTCCCAAGTTTGATGACCTGAGGAGGATTCCCAGTAGCAACAGTGTAGATGAAGAAAACCGATGCCTGAGCATTATTTCTTCATGGACTAGAAATATTATATTTTTAAATCTTATTATGTACACTACTTTTCAAGGAAATACATGTTAATCATAGCAAATTTTGGAAATAGAGATTTTTTAGTGGCATCTATAATCTAATCTTCTAGATATAACGCTTTTTAAAATTTGCATTCACGGCCTACAAGAATAGACATGCACACACATGCCTCCAATATACGTGTGTATACACACACACACACCACATTTATATACATGTATCAGTTGGGGCTCTCTAAAGAAAAGAAACTGAGGGAATGGGTATGTTTTACAAAAGGGGATTTATTCGCTTGACTTACATGTTGGCAAGTGAATAACCCAATAGCATCTGTCTCCTGTGGAGAGGCAAAGAACCTGGTGCCTGCTCAGTCAGTCCATGAGGCTGGATAGGCTCGTGAGTCCCAGTGAAGTGCGAGGGCATGCAGAACTCCTACAGAGCCCTTGATCTTCAGTCCACATAGTAATGGCAAGGAAGCAACGATCTCGTGACAGCGGGGATGGCAGCGGCAGCAGCAACAAGAGATTCACTCAACAGCAAGAGGGAAAGGGACAGGCAAGCAGGAGTGCTTTTTCAGGACCTCTATACACGTGGACTGCAGTGGATTGACTGAGTTGCTCTGTAGGGGAGAACCTTCTCAGTTAATCCTTACTAGAAAGGCTCTCACAGTCACAGCGGCCTCTCAGTTGATTTCACAGGGATGTGCCTCTCAGTGGATTTCAGGTCCAAAAAGTTGAAAAGATTAACGATCACAGTTTGAATATGTACGTTCTACATGGTGAGTTACAGTGAATGTGTAATTCTACCAAGACGTCTACAACTCACATTAAATTTATGTAAGGCAGCAGGATTGTAATTACAACGTTTGGATGTTGTGCTACTTGGCTTAGAACTTTAAATGGAAAGAGTCTTCTGAGGTGAGATGCCAGTGGCTTTAAGACAAACACTGGTTTTGAGATTACATGAGTAGTGTTCTAATAAAAATACAAACCAAGCAACCAGGACCACCATAAAATCCTAAACACATGCCTCATCTAAAGTATTTGTGAGATGCAGGAATACCATTCTCATGAGTGCTTTCTTTTCCAAGTAGAACGAAGACACAAAGACTAAAGATATTCCCAAATCTGTGCTTAGTCGTTTAAAATCTGTCAGTAGTAATATTTCTCCAGCTGGAATAGAAGTCCCAGGTTCTGTGGTGATACTTGCATGTGTGAGCTAGCCTTACTAAGGATGCGCTATGGATACCAATTGTTTATCATCCCCAAAACATATTTTGATGTTATTTTTCAACAACTAATTTCTACATTTAGTTGAAAGAATTTGTTCAATAAGATGCCAGGAAACACTGGATTGTTTTATATCTAGTTCTGTTTTAAAAGGGTATTTTGTAACTTAATATTATTCATTGGGCTTTTTTTCTAAATCCCTGACCTCTTGGATAGTCCTAGTCAATCAATTTTAATCATCATAATTTTTTAAATGTAACAGTTTCAGTATATATTTTGCCTCAGGACTCCAATTACTTTCAGTGAAAAATGTAAGGCATCATTAGAGTAAGAAGCAAATTTAACTAGGAGGGTGAAGTGATATCTGACCTATCAGAGTCTTTGAACATCATGTTTAGTACAACAATAAAACCTTTATCAAACTGTAATATTAAGAAGCAAAGCACGGATGATGTATAACAACAAAGGGACACTGGATTGTGAGCAGCTCTTGAGCACATACAGCCACCATCTCATTAAGGCTCTAAGAATTTGGGGAAAGTTTTCTCCCATATTACAGATCTCGACAGACAAATGGATACTGACTGAATTTGAGAAAGGTTTTTGAGTGGACTTCAGGCAGTCAGAGATTATAGTCATCAGAAAAAATAGCTATCAAATCTGAACAGGTGTTATAATTTTCTTGTTCTTTTCAATAAAGTTAGATAAAAGTTGTTAGTCAAGGAATCATAAAATTTGAGAATGGGAATTGTCCTTAATTACAGTCAAGGTACCAGAGATTACGAGGCATGAAATATTTTGTTGCAAGTCAGAGAGTTGTTCATTCAATGACTTTTGACTCTTTGTGCCTTCTGATATTCATTAGGGAGTCATTTGAAGGAGAAACTTTGAACTTTCTTGGAAGGATCGCTGCTCTCCAATATTCATCCTTATTGAACATGCCTTTATTTTGAGAACCTCCATTAACTTTCTTGGAAAATGAAAGTGGGCATCTTCAGAGCTAATGATCCATGTGGAGCTAAGAGCACCATGTGCTGGTCTCGCACAGGTGAACCCTCTGTAAGTGCACGGGAGAGGGGAAGTAAAGAATTAAGTTGTGAACATCACTTTCAAGGAACAGTGAGTATATCTATTGATTTTCTCTAAAGCAAAATGGATGCTGTTTTTAACTGTATTCACAGCTCAGGATAGCCTAAAAGAATATAACTTTACTTGCTGATAGACAATGGCCCTTCTCTAATCCATATGGTTTTGATTCTAACTTATTCTGTATCATATAATCAATGTGCAATATCGCAAGGCACCTCACTTTTTCAACTTAGAAGGAGAGTGAAAGTCATGGTTTTAGCCCACCACATGTTTCTCCTCATTTTTCTTGTCTTTGATAATGAAAAAGTATGCAACTTCCTCAAAACTGTCTAACGTGAGTAGCTGAAATCGTTGAATCATTTCAGCTGTTTTCATCCTCTCCACGGGGCACGCATGAATGATGCAGATGGGACTGATATATTATGGCCTCTTTTTTCCCCTGTTATGTAAACATTCCAAAAAGGGAAACAACATTAAAAATTGAACCCAGGAAAGACATATTATTATGAATTATGATTTAGCAGCAAAGTCACTACCAGAGAAAGAGAACCTGCCTCTCTTAGCCTGACGGTACTTGCGATAAAACACAGGAGGATGTGGCACCACTCTCCTTGATAAATTGAGCACTAGAAAAGCCATGAATGTGAAATTATCTAGCACATGATAAATCTGCTGTAAGAAATAAAAATCCAATAGTGGGGAGAAGCAGGAACTGTGGGAAGTAAATTTTGTCTCAAACTGACTCAACTTTGGACAGGGTTCCTGGCCTCTGAGTTTGACTCCTTAGGTCATGCATAGCACCACAGAAATCCTTGTCTGAAAAGGAAAGGTCGGGGGAATGTAAAGTTCACCTTTTAAAACATCCCAAAGGGTTTGTCAGGATGAGTGCTGAGTTAGTTCAAAATTCTGTGACTTTCAAATTAGCAGGAGTGATGTGGCCTTCTGACTGATCTGCTGAGAAGTTAGTACAAAGTAAGTTTTTTTAAACAAGCATTCCCTTTGTCTCTGAAGAATCTCCTTTGTCCTTGGTCAGAATAAATATCTGTTTTAAAGTACTTTTCAAAATCTTATAAAGCATCATTAGAAGAACCAAATCTGTTCCCTCTTCATTAAGCTTGTCAACAAAGAGATATTAAACACTCACAAGAGTAGCAAGCACTTACGTATTTATAATTACAAGTGAGGACTTTAAATTCATTTGATTAAATCTAATACTTCTTGAACAAACTTTAGGAATTAGAAGTTCGTTCATGTTCATAATATCCCCTAGTTGTGGATAACTTAACTCTCTTGTAGAATTTGGTTAAGGAAGAATTAAATCAGCAGAGCAGATAGTTCCTCTTGATCTGAAATGATTTCTAATGTCTCGGCAGGTTGTTGAACCCATAGATCAATACCAAATCGCTTTCTGTGCTTGCCTTTGGCTTCCCAGATGTGAGGTCAGCAAGAGTGGCCAGCCTTGTTGCTAAGCCACATCACATGAGAGAACAGGGCTAAACTGGTTTGGCAGTGCACTCCTGTAATTCTACCACTTCTGGAGTCTGAGGCAGACAGATTGTGAATCCCAGCTTCAAGCCAGTTAAAGGTCAACCTAAGCAACTTAGTGAGATCCTGCCTCAAAATAGAAATAAAACCACAAAACTAGGGCTCGGGATATGGCTTGGGGGTTGAGTGCTTGCCTAACATACATAAGACCCTGGGTTCAATATTCTTCTAAGCACCACATAAGACAAAAGAGAGTAAGAAAAGAAATATAAAAGGATTATTTTTCATAGCTTGATACATTCCACACACCCTACTCCTCATTTTCTACTGACTTTGCTTTTTGGTAATAAACTACAGCAGAAAGGAATACATGCCACCATTTAATCATTTACTATTTTCCCCACTTTGGCTGAGTCCAAGTCTGTAGAACATTCTGAGTTTCTTGTTTCTGCTGTAAGATGTGACAGAGTAAAAATTACAGAAGTTGGTTTTCTTTCATTTGATTTCTAAAATCAGTGCTGTTTGTAAACAATGGATGACTCCAGGAAGCAAGGGAATAGAAAACCTTCATGGTGGAGAGGGCAAGCATTAAAATGGTGCCTTCCAGAAAGGAAAGCCCTACTCCCTGGTTGCCAGCTATGTGCTGTCTACCTTGTAAGTTCTGGGGAGTATTCTGAGGAGGTGTAGAAGAGGAGACAGCACACAGATGTGGAGTGTCACAAAGCTCTAGTTCCCCATGTTTTTTGGTGACACAGAAATGCAGGGTCAGATCCTGAGTCTATATCGGTATGCAACAGATTCACTAACCATAAAGTGGCTACATGGACAGAAATATTTGTCAGCAGTGACATGCATAGAAGGAAAAGGCATGCAGTATCCCAACAAGGTAGCAAGAACATCACCATATAATGGAACAGACAGAAGGCATCTAGGTTTTCTCTAATGTTATGTTTTCCTGGAGCTATCAAGAGGACGGGAATAGGAAAAAATTGATAACATTTTTCCTCACTTCATCAATATAATCAGAAGTTCAAAGAAGTTTGAAATGAGAAGCAAATCTTCCTTACATTAGCTTACAGATTATACTACTTGTTTCGACTATACACGAAGAGTTCAGTCCCTTGGCACTTATTGATACACAGATCTGATTGCTCATTGGGGAAGCTGCATGGTATACTGGATACAGGCAAGAATATTTTTTAAAAAATATGAATGGATGCTTTGGTCTGTGTCTATCTCTGCCAACCACCTGTGTGCAGTGCCCTCAGCAGGCAGAAGAGGGTGGGGTATCCCATGAAACTGTAGTTACAGATGCTTTTGAGCTGCCATGTAAGAACTAGGAATCAAACCAAGGTCCCCTGGAAGAGCAGCTAGTGCTCTTAACCACTGAACCATCTCTCTAGCTCCCAAATAATGTTTCTATCCCTGATTTGTTAACTTATCTTGTCTTAGCCTTATTTTCTTTGTGGGTAAAATGAGGAATTTGGACCACATGATTTTCAAGGATGTAACTCTGATGATGTGATTCTGTTAGTCTTTACTGTCCTGTTTCCAAATTCCTGGTTAGTGATTCCAGATTAGACCATACACGAAAAGCACCTGTGTAGGAGCTTGAAGATTAGGTGATCAACAAATATTACCTTGTCTCAAATTCTTTAGGCAATATCTAGTAAACAGTTTTTAAATTCATAGAATCTAATATTCATTGTCTCTTAGCCCATTATTTTCTTGTTCCTCTAAATTTCCAAGTGCAAATCTTATTCTTCATAAATTGTATAGAGGGTCTGTTTGTTGGTTTTGTTTCTAATGATTTCTGTATTGTTTTAGTTGAGATTTCAAAAGCTCTTCCACCTGTAATGTGAACTGAAGTGGTGGTTAAGGGATTTGGATGGTGGGAAAGCTGTCTTTTCCTCCATGGTGACACATGAAGAGAGGTTAGTAATATACTCAAAGAGTATATTACTGCACATTGGCAATTAAGAGACACGACCTACGTAAACCTTTCCATTCCTACATCTAATGCTATGAGCCAATCCCATGCTCTCATGTATCTCTTTAGTGATATCAGAGGGTGCTCAGGTGGATTTGCAGATTAGTTTGCATTGTTCAATCCAGTAGATGCACAGAATTAAACACAGTATTGTATTAATAGTTTTTCTTATGTATTCAATCAATGGACATACATTCTATATATCAGAGTATGCAGTTCCAATTTCCTATTCTCCTCAGAGCACATATGTATGCTTTCATCGTAGGTATGTGCACTTGTATAATAGCATCTTTTGTGACAGTACTTGTTAGTAGCTTGGACTACTAACCATTCAGATGAGGGGGGTGACTAATACGGTGTGTTGGGAAGACTCTATGTTGTCCCCTTTTGATGGAGATGGGCTGCTCAATAGTCCCATCTTTCTGGCTTCCTGGCACCTTTGTTTGTCTGAGTTACTGTTTTCTCTCGGCATTCTCTCATCAGCCCATTGACTTGAATTTGCACCCAGTGAATCCCAGCTTTGCTATTATTTGTATCGTCCATCTCACTTGCCATATGGAATTTACCTTATGGAAGTCTCCTGCCATTGTTCACCCTTGATCTGTGTCCTAATCAATGAGGCATCTCTGATTTTGATATAAGAGAGTTAGAACGCTAGTGTCAGAGGAATGGCCCTTATGCAGTGTCTAGCATCTGAGGGAACCTATTAGCAGTCTGATAAAGTCTCATTGTAGAATAATATTTTGAAAATACATAAGCTACCAGACACATGGTTAAAACAAGTCAGTTATGCTCACACATTAAAATAAAATATTTTAAAGAATGTTATGATGTAGAAACTTATTTCTTTGCCAATAGATTAAGTAATAAGAGTAACTAACAACTTTAAGTTTGATGATTGCATATTGAAGAGCTGGTGATCATAAATAATATTTTGAGGTAGTTATAAAAGCTTCACGGCAATGTGAAAATATCAGTAATGTAGCTCTGCTAATGATTCTGAGGTTTAGCACATATTGTATTGAATCTGAATAGGATCATACGTTTTAGTTGGAGAGTATAGGAAACAGAGGTACATTTTCCTCGTTAAGTTCATGATCTCTCCATGACTTTTATCAGGGAGCAAAAGCCCCAAGACATAAAATAAATTGCCAAAATCACACTATTTTCAGTCAAGTAGGTTTTGGTTTTGGTTCCTGTTACTTTATTTACCTTTTGTGTTCGGCCTAACTGCTTCTGTTTACTGACTAATAAGACAAGATGGACTTTATTGACGATACTGTTTTGTGATTCCCCCGTACTCAGCCTGCTCTGTCTTAAATTGGAGTCTATCAATTCCACGCAGCTCACTTTCTCTCAGGTACTTTAATTTTGTTTAAACAGGAGTGCTGTGCAGGTGAAACGCGGTTTTCTTAGTATTCTTTTTCACTGTTATCAATCAAGAGAACATGTTCTTACTTATTTAGAGAGAAGCAAATAGAATCACAGTAAGTAATTCTGGCATAAAAAAAAGAAGGGAAGATATAAAAGATTCTTTCAGACAATATGGGCCTGAGTTTACTGTACTGAGCCTTAAATTAGATCATGTTATGAAAACTACAAAGACAGATTCGCTACTTTAACAAAGACTTGAAAGAAATACATTGTCTTGACAGAATGAGTCTTTGGGAGAAGAGAGAAGAGTAGGAGAGGCTTTGCATATGGCTCTCAGTTATCTTAGTTGCTTGGTAGTTCTACTTAGATCTTTAGTTATTTGTTTGCTTGTTCATTTTTTTTTACTTTGAAAGGAGAAGAGATTGTGGAAATTGTAACCATATCCTGAAACACTGGGCATTTATTCATTTGGATTTATCCTTGCCACTTTACTAATGCTGTCAGAGTAGAGTCACAGATAACATCACTGATATTTAGATCTTGTGCTTTTTCATTCTTCCTGTGTATGGTTTTATCTTTTAGCTAAAGTGTATGCTTTTAGGGTTAGGTCACTGATATAAAATGTTTTATTTCTTTACATCTTTCATAGTCTTTAGAATGGCATCTTTCTACAAGCATGTGTAGACAGTTTAGAGGAGAGATTCTTAACTTTTGATTCAGACCAGGGCATGAATTCTATCTACACATCTAGTTGTCTGTCACCAGCACTAACCAGCTATGCCTTAGTTTTGTCACCGAATGTGACTGGCTCCTGTAGCATATGTTAGTGAAATGACACTGTGTGGAAGGTATGCCCACACTACCTAACCCGTGGCTGGGTTTAGAAAGACAATGATTACTATTGTTATGACTCAATAAGTATTTGTTTTATTGGGTGCTTTTTACTGCTAGTATTCAGGATGTGTCTCTTGTATTAGAGCGGTTTTGGAAAATTGGAGCTAAATTTGAAAGCCTGTGGAGTAGAATAGCATTGAGCTCCATACATATTAGGGACTGTTTATTGTGGAGGTGTCACGTCCATTTGTCTTCCTCCCTCTACAAAGAATTGATCCCATCTAACACAGACCATGTTTTCACTTCAGTGTTTTTACATCCCTGTTTACTAAGCCAGTGAAATTGTTCATATTGCTTTCAAAGAGCTAAGAAGAGAAAGCATTTGGAAGTGACAAGAATTGTGCTAGGATTTTAAGAAAGCTGAAACATGAACTCATTTCCTCCCACTACCTGAGATTCAGCATGTATTTGAGAGAGCGCCTCAGAGGTCTTAGATGAACAGAGAGTCAAATTTTAAAATGTGAATCACATATTTTAAAAGGTCTAATCAGGTGTTGGAAGATGACCTTAGCTTTGTGATCTACAACATTCTGCAAAAGTATGCTGATGATTATAGAAACAAAACAAAACGTGACATTGGAGGTGAATTCCTTATACTTGGAGACATGACTGTCCAGAGGAAGAGATCCTTTCTTTTGCTCATTGATCTGAAAATGGAGAGGAAGTTTCTGTCCTGACTGCAATTTCTTCTCCCAAGCTCCATCTCTCCTTCTCAGAATAAAGAATAAATAAAACAGGCAGAAAGGGGATGTGCGTTCTTCTAGTTGAGTGGTCCTTAAAGGATGGCTCCTAGATAGGAAGCAACCATGTCACTTTTATCTTAGGAGTTGTCTAAAGCCTAGTCCAGACCTTAGACTGCACTGGTGGACCAGTAATCTGGGTTTAGCAGGCTTCTAGTCTATTTTGACACAAGCTTAATTTTGGAGAGTAATGTTTTGATTCTGTGTTTTTTTCATCCTGGCTGCATATTAGTATCTCTTGAGGAAGCTTTAAAAACAACACATTTGGTGCCATAGACAAGAGAGCTTTGTGAATCAGAATTATCAGGGGACACATAAGTCTTGATGGCTCTACAGATGATGTGAGTGTCCAAGAACAGCCCAGATATAATGTACTCCTTGACTTAATTGCTATAGTAAACTTTGAAATGTTCTTGAGCCCTCAAAGCTCCTGTGTTAAAGGCTTGGCTCACAGATAGTGGTATGGTTACCAGGAGGTAGTGGAACCATTTCTAAATCTGACATAAAGGAAGGAATGTAAGCCTTTGGGGTGTACCTTTGAGACTTTTAGCTTTTTCCTTCCATCCTCCCTCTTCCTCTGACCCTTCTCCTCCCTCCCTC
>LOJH01044846.1:0-14416 GCA_001685095.1 Ellobius talpinus | reverse complement strand
AAGGTGGGTTGACTACATCCCCATAAAACCAGAGAGGGCTTTAAAAGGGACTTCTAGATATACACACACAAAAACAGAGTTTAGCAAAGCATTTTTTTAGATGGGCTATGTTTGCTGGCAGCAAACAGGGGCACCATGGTCCTTTAAAAGAGGTCTTTCTGACTCAGCCAGCTTTGGCAGCAAAGGCTATGTGGCTTCTTTAGGGGAGGGCTTCCTGTTTCATGCTCACAGTATGAACTCTGTCTCTTTCAGGAGGCCAAGCACTTGAATGGGGTTTATGAGCAGTGCGCTTCAAGTTATTTAGTGGCAGCATGGACCAACTGGTTACTACAGTTGAAGTGGTAAATGTGGCTCCCTCCCAGAAGTCACATAAATGGCATGGAATTACCTCTGCCATGTTAAAAGACTGAGAGAGGTGGAGCCAGGACTGTGACAACCACACTGTTTACCATTTTAAAATTTGTTTTGTCAGAAAAGGATTTCAGATACACAATAGTACAGATTCAGACATAAAAGCCTCTAAGCAAGACACAGTGTGTTTTAAAATGTATGTAAGCTTGGGAAAGAGAGGAAAATGAATATAGACAGTTATAAAATAAGAGTACAGACAGTTATATATTAAAGAGGTAATGAAAAATAAGCCACGTAAATATACACTATACACAGAGAGTCTGAATTATGTATATTATTGTGTTTTCTTTGAAAANCAGAGGATGAGAACCTGTGGATTCCTTTCAGACTAATGTGGTTTGATGGACCAATTCCCCCTGAAAGGTCTCTGTAAACCTCAAAATTACTTTGTCCAACAAAAAGCAGGAAGCAGTTTCAAAAAAAGTACACTCAGATTCCAAAATACTCTTTATAAATGATTATTTACATTTAAGAGGGATATGCTATAGAGATGAACACTTTATATTGGTATGGATCTTGGTTTATTGATACAAATTTAAGATCAATTTTATTATATATATTTCTGCTCCTTTTTAAGGTACTGTGTTAGTGCAGCTCATTTAAAAATGCAATGTATAATTTAAAAATTCAGGTTATAGATAGTCATTTATAAGAGTCAAACTTGAAGTCATGCTAGTTGGGTTTTTTAAATGTACAGATATATATATATTTTGGAAGGATAGGTATTCTTATAACCTTTTAAATACTTACAGAATATGGCATTTAAAATATTTAAGACCTTAGAGCTTTTTATGACAATGAGACACATCTGCTCCTCACAGCACCAATCTAATTCAAGAGGACAATGGGCATCAAAGAGGATCCTTGTGAAATTTGTTAGCCATTTTGGCAAGAAATTATTTTTGACTGGACTGCTTGATGTTGTGCTATATGAGGTGAAACAGTCCTTCAGGGTTTTTGCTTCATGAAAGAACTGCCAGACATTTTGCAGGACACAGAAGAAAGCATTTGATGAACTTTGCCATTAAAAGGCAAAACAGATCTTCAAATTTACTGCTTCAATGAAAAGTCTGCCAAATGCTATGGGCCTGTAGGCTGAAGATGGACACCCCAATGTTACAGAAGAACTTGGGGACTGTCCAGGCAGTGAGATGTCTTTGTCAATTCTAGAGTTTTGGAAGTTGCTTACAATAAATTTCCTTCTACAGTCTTTGATGGAGTTGAGGAATAGATAGTTATAATTATAGTTTTCCTTAGTTATGATACAAGATAAAATGGATATAAATATTGTCACTGTAATTCTTGCTTGATACCTGCTTTGTTATATGTAATTCTACTACATTAAACATTAAACCTTCCTTTTTATTTGGACAGAAAAGGGGAAATGGTATGAAAAGTCCTTCTGTATATATGTTGCTCTTATTGGCTATTGAAAAGAGCTGCTTTGGCCTATGGCAGGGCAGAATAAAGCCGGACAGTAAATCTCAGCAGAGAATTAGAGCAAGAATAAGCAGAGTCTCAAAGATGCAATGTAACTGCCAAGGGAGACAGATGCACTGGAACCTTTGTTGGCAAACCATGAGCCTCATGGTAAAATACAAAATAACAAAAATGGGTTAATTTAAAATGTAAGAGTTAGGCAATAAGAAGCCCGAACTCATTGGCCAAGCTTTGTTGCAACTGAGATAGTTTCTGTGTGATTATTTTGGGCCTGGGTGGCCACAAATGCATGAGCAGCTTTTGCCTATAGAGGGCTTTCATAGGAAACTCACACAAATAAGCACACACTATTATTAAAATAAAAGTGTCAATCCCATTCTTAAGTTTTTTTTGATGATAATGATTATTTTTCTACATTCTTCATTATACATTATGCATGTGTAATACTGTTATTTTGTCAAAAAGAGAATATATTATCAATTTCATTACTTGCTTTTGCTTAATTTGCAATGTCCTATGAATAAAATGAATATTCTTCATTTTTCCAAGATAATAAGATATTTAGAAGAATATAATTTATAGCAATAAAGAGTTATCAAATACTTCTGATGAAATGCTTAGCTTTGCTTACTTTTGGAATGGGTGATTTAAAAGTCATCAAGTTTCTAATGCAAACTGTGTTTCAAATAGATTTTGAAATCATACACATAACAGGTACTATCATAACTGATTTCTTATGAATTTTGAGAATGGTATATACTAAATATAACTGAAGCAATAACACTTTCTGTAAGAGAAAAATCACATATACTCACTAGATGAATACCTGGATTTTTTAAACAGTACTGCTGACTTCAGCTTGTTATTTTAAATGTTTTCATACAAATGATAACACAAAAGCCAGTTTAACAAAGTTTCTATTCAATAATTCACTTTTACAGCTCAGTCTTGATTGCCCAGTTACCATTGTGTACTTTGTGTGTTTGTGAACACATGAAAATGTAAAGTAGTATATGTAAATGTCCCAGTAAACTAAAATAGCCTAATCCACTTATGTGTCTTTATTAGCAAAGAGAAAAGATTTTTTATAAAGATGAAAATGTTTTCTCCAGAAGCGATTATTCTATATGCAGTCTAGTCATCCATAAGCAATGTGAAGCAAAAGCAAATTTTTGACAATGTTGAACACAATGAAAAATATATATTAGATAGTCTAGCATGGTTGGAATAAATCCTTAAATGCTATCCTACAAGAGGTAGTTTTCTTGCATTTAATTAAGATTATGAAATATAGATAAGAAACATGAAGCATTATTCTGTCACTGGAGATTAACACAACATTTAAAATGTTTCTCATGGAATAGATGTAAAANTGGGTATATAAGCAATAAAGAACCAAAAGCTGAATAAATATTACATGCTGGCTAGGAGAATCTGTAAATGGGTGCCTCAGATTGCATTTCTTGATCCTGTGCACATTTGTATTAGAATATAGCAAGCATATTAGTGAAATTAGAGAATAATGTGTTTGGATGTTTTGTTCTGTGTATTTTAATTTGTTCATATTCTATCCCCTTCTTAAGTGATTCACAAAGTGGGAAAGAACTCCAGGTGTGTCCTTCTACAGTTATATTTGTGCTAAAACCAAGCAAACAAACAAAAAATTGATTGAAGTAAATATGACTCTATGAACCCAAATATTTCAGCTATTTTTACATGTTGCTTTTCAAGTTTATACCCCCTTAAAAAGCAAAGAAATTTTACCTACCATGATTATTGTGTATTTTCTGGATACTGACAGCCTTTATTTCTCTAAAATAGGTCATGATTCTTTAAAAGTGAAGACCTGGAGTCCCTATGTTTTTATAAATGACAGGATTCATGCCCTTATGGGGTTTAATGAAACACTGCACATAGCACCACACATACAGAGCTGCATATAACTTGAAAAGAAAAGCCAGTTATAGGGAGACATGGAAGCACAAAGACTTGGAGACTGAAGAAAAGAAAAACCTTTCAAGGATAAGGTTGGAAGAACTCAGTCTTGGAAGAACTAATGATCTGATCTCTGAGAATGAAAATAAAGGCACAGTTATATTAAGGACTATTTTTGTCATAGTTTTCTCATTTCATTTTTAGTATTACTTATGTCATTGAACATTTCATACATTCATACAATTTGTATTGATATCCATCTAGCACTACCTCCCTCCAACTTTTCTGAAGCTCTCACCTGATCTCTCTCTTTATTTTTTGTTACTAATTACCCTGAGTCCAATTATTGAATGCATAAAGAAACTAGGAATCCCAATGTGATTGTTCCAAAATGATTGGAATGATTAGGAGGTGGTATGTTTCCCTAACAGCAGATTTTGAGTAAGTAACCTTTTGAGTCACTTACAGGCATTTTACTTATATGATGCTTTATTAATTTGGAAGTCTATGAAGGTGTACTATTATCAAAAACTACTTCTCATTGTGATTATACTAGATATTTGTTTCCTAACTTATATAATTGTGAAATATTTGAATTTCTTATAAATATTATGTACCTATGATTCAGAAAACAACATTTGTGCTTTTTGGAAAGATTAATGAAAATTTCCATGTAAATAACACACCAGGATCTTGGTAGCCCATTAATATTGCCTTATTCTTCTTTACTTCACAATTCTATATTACTATAGATAGAATGGTCAAAAAAGACAGCAAAACCAATTGGGAATTCATAGATTCAGAGACTAAAAGAATTGATATAGACCAATATTAGAAAGTTTGTGGTCTTGGGATACAAACACATAAAATCATACATACATACATACCTATATTTATACCTACCTACATACATACACACATATATAAACATATACAATACACATGTCTTTGAAATCTGAAAGAAATCATGGTCTATATTTATTTTTAAGTTAATTATTTTTATTATTATTCTGAGCACTCTACTTGGGAGGTTCCAAATCTCAACCAACCTGTAACTCCAGGTCCAGAAAGTTGAAGCCCTCTTCTGGTTCCTATAGGTACCTGTATTTTGAATACCACAAAGAGGGAAACCATATTCTGGCCAAATATTTGAATATGCTATTGATTTGGCCTCTTCTCCAGTGATAGCATTACCTGAGCCTCAAAGTTAGAGCCCATCTTTTGGCCCACACAATTATTGACACCATCACCTATGCATCAACATTCTACACAACAATTTCTATGTAGAGTCCCTAGAGATACCATTTCCCAGTCCATGTTTAGAGATGCCATCACCTGGGTCCCATGAATAGAGTTGCCATCACCTGGCTGGAGCCATTACAAATATCATTAGTTGAGCTCCACTATAAGAGAGAGATACCATATTCTGGGCACCACCATTAAAAAACCATCTACAAGGCTTCAGTTCTGGAGAAACCAAAACCTAGGCTGTATCACTGAAGACACCATAACCTGCACCTCTGCATTATAAATACAACCAATTGTGTTGAGTCAGTAGAGGTATCATTGCCTGGAATTTACCAATGGCAGTGGAAAAGCCTAGGTCTATGAAAGAAAAGCAGAATCCTGTGTGCTTCATTGTGAGTGGTTGCCTTGTCTGGAAGCAACACTAAAGGTGCCATCTTCTGGACTTCACTGTTGCAGATGTGAAGTTGTGAACCCTATCACTGGAAGAGATGTCTAAAAGATCTGAACATAGCAGATGCAATTGCCTGGTTTTTAGTACTTGTGATGCTACCTCCTAACCTTTACTCTTGAAGGTAGTAGTGCTTGGGACCTCAACACTAGCGATATCAATTTGGTTCATGAATTAATGATTTTATCGCCTCAGATCTAACCATGAAAGCTGTCATTGAATGAGTGGTATATTACACTTTAGCACTGTAGCGTTTCCTGGGCAACATTGAGTTTCCATTGATTAGCTCCACCATCAGAGATAGCAAGGCCTGTACCAACTTTTAAGGATTTGAAGGCCTTCAGATTCATTGCTTGAGAGTCCAGAGCTCTTGGTACTCCGCAACAGAGACACTGAAAGCTGAACTCCACCGTTTGAAAAGCCATGTATTGGAACTCAGAATTGTAGATATTACCATTTGTGTCACACTTTTAGATGGATCATTATCTGAACATTAAAATTGTAGGTGCCATTGTCTTGAACCTCACATTAAATTTACTGCCATCTGGACTATTGGAAATGTCCTCATCTGGACAACACCATTGGAGATGCTCCTGCTTTGAACCATTGTTAATGCTATAGTCTGAGTCAAGTGTATTGCTCCATCAATAGTTACATAAAACACTCAATTGAGATCTTCATTTGCAATGCTACCATGTATACTGTGCCAATAGAATCATCTTCATTTGTCTGCAATGACAAGTGTGCTTTATCAGCTGAGTTTCACATTAGAAATGAAATGGTTTGCACACCAAAATTTTAGATGTCATGATCTACATCAAACAAAAAGATGTCTGATGTCACAGTTACTGTTCTATTGCTTTGAAGAAACACTATGACCAAGGCAGATTTTAAAGAATGCATTTAATTTTGGCTTTCTTAAAATTTCAGAGAGTTAGTCCATCATCAGCATGGTGCGGAGTGTGTTTGCTAGCAACTACATACAGTGTTGGAGAAGTAGCTGAGAGTTTCATCATGATCCACAGACAACAGATAGTTAAAGAACCACTGTTACTAACTGGGTTTCTGAAACCTCAGATCCAATTATCAGAGATAGGAACCCTCCAAAAATACATTTCCTAATCCTTCTCAAAAGGTTTCACTAACTTTGAATCAAGCACTCAAACATAAAAGAGCCTGTGGGGGGCTATCCTCTTTCAAACCACCACAAATTTCATTGTTTTGTCTTGATCTTTAGGGGTATTATCACACACTGACATCACCACTACAAATGCCTGACTGTCACCATTAGACTTTCTATTACTTGAACATAATTGAGTGTCATCTCTTATATGTAATCATTAGAGATACTATAACTTGGAATTCCCTTCTAGTGATGCCCATCATCCTGACACTAACACTGCAGATTCCATTAATTTGAACTCATCATAGATATTTTTTTTCCTTCTGGATTTCACAGTTAGAGATGGTATTGAATGGATACATATTTTGAAAAGTGAAGAATTTGAATTTGACAGGGAGTTACCTGTGTCAGTGGAGTCAATATGGAATTTTAACACAGAATTTTAGATGTCATTATCGGGATTTACCACAAGAAATATTACTGTTTGGGGACTGCCATTAAAGTCTCTACTGCCCTTGTGCATCAGCATTGGAGCTTAGGAATAAATCAACAGGAATTTACCACAGATACAAATATCAGGAGCATGCTATCGGTTTTGTTATTACTTCTGCTGTAAGAATAGCACCATTATCTTGGACTTGCCATTAAAGATTCCATTGTTTGAATCTCAACATCAAATAATTCTTTCCCTTGATATCACCATTAAGGATATTATAACCTTGATCTCAAAAGTACGGATGCCATTGAATGGGCCATCCACATGAAAGTCAATTTATTGGACCTCAAATTAGAGATAGTATCACATAGATTACACCTGGTGCAATTGTCCTTAAGGCCTCTCCATGATATATGCAATCACCTGGGCCTTATCCCTACACTGTAGTATCTTGTATACTTGTACAGTAAAGGTATTTAAACATGTAACTCGCCTTTGGAGATTTGAATATTTCACCACTAAAGATGTCAAAGTCTAGGCCTAATCTTTGGAAAGCACTACCATATGTCCCAACATGAAAGATGGTGTAGTGAAACCCTCACATTATAGATGCCATTTCCTGACCTCACAATTAGAGATAACATCAAGTTTCTCTACTAACAGTGGTGGCATTTCCTGGGACTCACCATTAACATTTCAATTACCTGGGCTTCATAATCATAGATAACAAAATCTTAGCTGTACCATTGGAAACGATATTTACTGAATTTCAACACTGTAAATGTTATCTCTTGTGCAAAACTATTAGAGATGCCATCAATTGGGTCTACTCATTAGTCATTCCATTTTCTTGAACCTCATCATAGAGCTGCCATCAAATAGCACCAATCGTTTAAAATGGTATCTATTTAATCATAACATTGGAACCATATTTGTCACAATACCACTATTGAATTTCCCATTGCCTATGGTTCGCCCATTAAAGATACAAATGCCTGTATCAATTACTACTGGTTTTATTATCACAATTAGAAAGTCCATCACTTGGACCTAGTTGCCTAGATATTATAATCCCTACATAGTCACTATAGATGGCATTTCTTGGGCTTCACTTATAAAAATACCATTGTCAGAGATGTTATTACCTGGATTTCCCATTAAAGGTTCTATTGCCTGAGTACAATAGAGATGCCATCTCCTGGGACTAATTTTCAGCAATATCAAAGCTTGTGTTCCCTATTTGGAGCTATCATTACCCTGGTGTCAGTATTAGAGGTGATGTTACCTTGACACTACTATTGCAGATGCCACTACCTTAGCCTCAGTAATAGAATACACCTACTGTTTGAAAACCTATCAACACCAGAATTACCAGCCAGCAGGCTGCATCATTGGAAAGGCCATTGCCTGCAGCGTGCTATTAGCATTGCTTTTACCTCTGAGGGGCCAGCACAGATACCATCACCCAGACCTGTCTTTACAAAATCCATCTCATGAGTCTCACTGATAGAGAATCCATAACCTGCACCCCTCCATTCCAGATGTCATCACCTACACCTACAGCCATACTTTTTTACACTCTCAGATATTCCATCACTGTAACTTACTAGAGATGTATGTCTCTGTGTGGTTCTCAATGTTGCAGATGCTTTAGCCCTGGCCTGATAATCAGAGGTACTATCTCCATGACTTTACCATTAGAGGGATTCCTGTGCCAGGTGTTCACCAGATGTTTTTCTTTAAATCTCACCTTTAAAAACTCTATCTCCTTAGTAGCATCAATACAACTGTAGTTTGCTGGACTCTAATCTATATAGAGCCACTCTAGATGTCATTTCTTGAGTTTTACAGATATATTTCCTATAGCTCCACTACTAGAAATATGTTCTTAAACATGTGAAAAGTTGATTAATATATTGTCCAATAGTCACATATTTATTAAATGGATAATGTCACCACTCTACTCAATTATATAGAATTTTATAAATATTCACTACCATAAAATGAGAAAAGAAGTATTATTTTGGATTTATATGAATACTGAGGGTGAATAGATTGAAATTATTTTCTGAGACTTTAGTATTAGTTAGGGATAAGTAATACAATTAAGATAGGAAGGAACACCAAACTGAAAGATAGTAAAGGGATTAAGAAATTTTAGGCATAAGATATTTATAACGTTGAGGTATATTAGGGAAAACACAGAAATACAGGTCTTTGAAAGGTGCTATAGTTTGCAAATGAAATGTTCCTACAAGGCTAGTGGATTACCTGCTTGCTTCCCAGTTGGCAGTGATTTTTTGAGAGGTGATGGAAACTTTCCTAGGGAAGGACTAGTTGGAAGAAATGGGTCACTTGATGTTTGCTTTAATGTCACAGTTGATACCACTCTCCTTATCCACTGCATATTCATTATTAATGGAAGATGTTTCTCTTACACACAGTACCACTTTCATAGTTTTCTTTCCAAGATCATGGAACCAAATAACCATAGACTGAAGTCTTCAAAGCCAGAAGCCAAATGTAGCTGTACTTCTAAGTCTCCTTTACTTGGTATTATTATCAAAGTGACCAGAGAGCCAAAAACTATCAACATTAGAACCAAAAGTATGGCTATTGCTACAAGTAAAATATAAAGCTGACCATGTGTCTCTAAATATGTGGATCTTGTTTATTCCTGGAATTTAGAAAAGATTTGAGAAACAAACTAGAGAGATCTTAGCCTGACACCCCATTCTTTCTCTTTATGAATAGAAAGTTACATATTAAAAGTATATAATTTGTCTTTGGATTTTTGTAACAACCCATGGCTAAGTGCTCACACTGAGTCTCAGGAAATATCAGAAATGTTGTTTTTAAGACTTTGTGGACTCATGAAAATGAAGTAAAAATAATGTGGATTATCAGATGCCATGTGACTTTAAAGGCCAGTGTCAGTATGTTGTTTGAATAGGAAATGTGCTACACATGCCCATTTGTTGAATGATTTGTCTCCATTGTGATAGTATTTTGGGATGGGGTAGAAGTTCTAAGAGATGAAGCCTGTCACCTCAGAGAATTTACACCACATGGAATATGGTCCCTGATCACATTCTCAATTTATATTTCTTGTCAAACATGAAAGTAAAGAAGTAGTTACTCCAAATTTCCTGTTATCATTATATATTTTCCAAAAAATTGGTGTTTAGCAACCATGGGATAAACCCACTGAAACTGAGGCAGTATGATCTTCTTGAGTTGTTTTATTGGGGGGGTATTTTTGTGAGTGACCCAAAGATCAACAACATAAATAGGTAATAGGATTTAGAAATATTTAAACTAAGATAGCTTTGTTTCCATAGTAGACTGTGTGGATCATGTAAAAATGTAGGCATGTATTAACAGAAGATAAGAACAAGGGTTTGTGTATCTCAATCATGAAGAGATACATGGAACTTTCAAGGCATTGTACTTCTGAATGGGTCAGTTTGCAGTAGATTCATTTAAAAATAACAACACTTAGAATGGTCAAATAATTATTTTTTACTTGAAGATAAACAAATAATAAATAGATATATGAATGAAATTAACATAATTATAGACAACTTGAATCATAGCCACCATGATTTCCAGGCCAGAGCAGCCAAAGTTAGTTTCCCCATTAAAGTCTAAGTCAGCAAAACTGTTAAAATGGTGCTTGGAACATACCAACTATACCTGGAATGATGTTATTAGTTTGAAAAAAACAGGTTCCTTCTGTCTGAATGAAGTTTGTTTATGATGAATACCAACTATACCTGGAATGATGTTATTAGTTAAAAAAGCAGGTTCCTTCTGTCTGAATGAAGTCTGTTTGTGATAAATACACCTTTTTTTTCTGAACCATAGTGAAAAGTTCCATGTGATCTTCTAGACTAGTTCCACATTTGTGTCAGTTAATTGCCCCAATAAATGCTTTGTTTAATCTTAAATCTATCTGCCTCTTGAAGCATCCTGGAGTCCTTCTCAGACACCAGAACCAATGAGTTCTGAAACAGACAGTAAATAAAACAGAAAATATTAAACTACAATGGGAGTGATAGCTTGATTCTTGTTTACAGTGATGCAGAAAGATTTATTGCACCTAAATCAGGGTTGGCTTCCTAACACACTAAATAATAACTATGTGTCATTACTATTACTAAGAAATGATGTGGGATTCCTCCTCTGTATATTGTGAATATGTTTCATTACCATTGGTTCTTTAAAAAGTTGTTTCAGTCAATGGCTTAAAAGAGTAAAGCCAGGCAGGAAGTCAGCACAGAGATAGAAAGAGAGAGAGTAGAAAGAGTCAAAGAGATGGCATGTGGTTGCCAAAGGTCAGATGCCCGAAACTTTACCCAATAAACCACAGCGTTGTGGTGAATCACAGATTAATAGAAATGGGTTAATTTAAGATATAACAGCTAGCTAGAAATACACTGGAACCATTGGCAGGTCTTGTAATTAATATACTTTCTGTGTGATTCTTTTGGGTCTGGGCAGCTGGGAAATGAATGAGCAGTCTCCACTTACAAAGAATCAAAGACAATATTGTCATTTAGCTCAAAAATGTGTGAGATTTTCCTCAATATATCATGGACTTTCTTTTCCTACTTTGTATATTTCCCTAATACCTATGTGGTGAATAAAATTTAACTCAAAACCCAAAAAATAAATGAAAGCCTCTTAGAAAGAGGCCTTTATCTGCATTTAAAAATAAGTTTAAGATGGTATCTCAGAGTTGTTCTGATTTTCATTACCCTGGTATCTAAGAATGTTGTGCAATTGTTTAAGTGCATTTTAGTCATTTGAGATTCCTCTGTTGAGAAATCTTTCTTTAGATATGTACTGCATTTTTAATTGGGTTATTTGGGTTTGTAGATCAGCCTTCTGTCAGATGTGGAGATAGTGAAGATCTTTTCCCATTATGTAGGCTGCTGTTTGTCCTATTGAGTCCTTTGCCTTACAGAAGCATCTTTGTTTCAGGAAGTACCATTTATTTATTGTTGCTCTCAGTGTCTGTGCTACTGGTGTTATATTTAGGAAGTGGTGTCCTGTACCCATGCATTGAAGGTTACTTTCCACTTTTTTTCTAGGAGGTTCAGTATGACTAAATTTAAATTTGGTCTTTGATCCATTTGAACTTGAGTTTTGTGTATGGAGGTAGATATAGATCTATTTGCATTCTTCTAAATGTCAACATCCAGTTATGCCATCACTATTTATTGAAGGTGCTTTCTCTTTTCCACTGTATAATTTTAGTTCCCTTGTCAAAAATCAGGTGTTTATAGATGTGTGGGTTAATATTAGGGTCTTTGATATGATTCCCTTGGTCCACCTCTCTGGTTTTGTGTCAATACCAATCTGTTTTCAATACTATAGCTCAATAGTAGAGTGTGAAGTCAGGGATGGGTAGTTGGCCCCTAATTTCCTCCTCTCCTTGTTCTTTCATTGCTCATCTCTCTTGATTCTACTTCTATTTATACTCTGCCTGCTATCTCTGACTATCTTTTCTCATGCCTCATTATTGGCCATTTATCTTTTATTAGGACCATCAGGTATTTCAGGCAGGCACAGCAACACAGCTTCACAGAGTTGATCAAATGCAACAAAACAAAAGTCACACACCTGAAAATAATATTCCCCAACAGCAGCATTATTCATAATACCCATAACCTGGAAACAACCTAGATATCCCTCAACCAGAGAATGTATAAAGAAAATGTGATACATTTACACAACGGAGTACTTACTACTCAGCAGAAAAAAAGAAACTAAAAAAAATGACATCTTGAAATTTGCAGGCAAATGGATTTAACTGGAAAATAAACATTCTCAGTGAGGTAACTCAGACACAGAACAACAAACATGGTATGTACACACTCATAAGTCACTATATGACATAAAGCAAAGGAAATCCAGCCAGGAGTCCACAGTGCCAGAGAAGCCAGGAAATAAGGACCCTAAGAGAGATGCATGAATCTATAGGAAGGTGAAATAGACAAGATCTCCTGAGAAATTTGGGAGCATGGGGGTAGTGATGAGGGTGGAAGAGAAGGGAAAAGAAGAGGGGGAAGAACATGAGGGACTGGGAAGCATGAGTTGGGGGGAGGACATAAATAGAAAGCAAGGAAAGAGATATCTTGATAGAGGAAGCTATTGCGGGGTTAGAAAGAAATGTTGCACTAGGGAAATCCTGAGGAATCTACAAAAACAACCATATTTAAGAAACTAAACAACACTGGAAAGGTTTCCTTAACTGCCTTTCTCCTGAAATCAGATTGATGACTCCCTTAACTCTCATCAATGAACTTTCATCCAGTAACTGATGAAAGCAGATGCAGAGATCCACAGCTAAGCACTGGAATGAGTTACTGTAGCCAAGTTGCAGAGGGGGAAGAGTTATATTATGAGCAAAGGGGTCAAGACCATAATGAGGATACCTACATAAATAGCTGAACTAAGCTAGTGGGAGCTCACTGACTCTGGAATGATAGTTGAGGAACCTGCATATGACATAACTAGGCCTTCTGAATGTAGATATCAGCTGTGTGGCTTAGGCAACTTGTGGAGCCACTGGTAGTAAAATCAGTATTTATCCCTAGAGCATGAAATGGCTTTTTGGAGTCCATTACCTATGGAGGGATACGTTGCTATAGATACAGGGGGCAGGCCCTTGGTCTTTCTTCAAGTGATGTGACAGACTTTACTTAGTTCCACAGGAGGTCTTACCTCTCTGTAATTGGTTGGGATTTGTGGTGCAGGGAAGGTAAGGGAGTAGGATTAGGAAAGGGAGAGGGAACTAGGATTGATATTTAAAATGAACAAGATTGTTTTAACAATTTTTTCAAAAAAAAATAATTTGGAATATGGTAAAATCAAATGTTAGCATCAAAATTAATGCTAGGGTTACAATAACTGGGTCAAAGACATGGAGTTAGGTAAATATGATAGGTGAGTAAGAGATGACCAAGCTAATCAGGTAAGAGAAAGGAAGTGAACTCTTGGGAAAACGGTAGGAAAAGGCAAATAAAGTAGTCTCACACTATCTCAGAATTGATTATAATAAAGGGTTCTTTATTTAGGAGGTCAGATTCACAGATCACAGTCCTCTGCGTAAGTTAGAAACAAGAACAAAATCCTGTGGCCAAGAGAGAAAGATTGGGCACACAAGCATGCACGTTTTTGGTGTCCAAGTCCATGCCCAACTTGGTCGAACATCTCAAAGGCCATTGGCTCTCCAGGAGGTTCCTCACCACCTCCCCTTGTGTCTAAATAAGAGACTTCCAAATCCAATTTAAAACTATATACAATAAGAGAATATATCAAGTATATATTAGAATTGCATCCAGCATAAGCAATATTAAGCAAAAAA
>LOJH01044845.1:0-13709 GCA_001685095.1 Ellobius talpinus | reverse complement strand
CCAAGAAGAAAACAAACTCCAAGTGGAGTGTCTTCAGTGTTCAACATTCTCTCAGGAATAGGTCAGTGCTGCCAGGAGCAATTTTGTCAAACATCAACACAGGGCCATCTACTCCTTCCTTCTGAACACCAGAGCCACTCACTACTCAGGCCTGATGTAGTTTTGTGGACACACCTCTACTCATTTCCCTATTGTTGGGTAGGGGGATAGTCTTACCAATGTTGTCAGACTCTACCACTTAATTGTATTTTCATGGATGTTCCTCTCACTCTTTTTTTTCCTGGTGGTACCAACCTGTTCTCATTCTCTTACTTGGAAAGGATCTTTCAGTCAATGTAGGGGCCTCTATTTCCTTTGCTTCTTCCGTTTGCCCGACACCAAGTTCACCAGAAGTTCCTCTCTTCCTCCTCCTAATAAGTCATTATTTTGTCAACCTCTCAGGGGGATCTCCAAGTCTGGAAACCCAAAACCCTTCAATTGATAAACACCATTCCCTCATCATCATCCAATTATAGAACCCTACTCAGTACAGTACTGATGTGGTATGTCCTTCTGTGTTGCTTTTATTGGTTGATGAAAAAAGCTATTTTGGCCAATGGCTTAGCAGAGCAAAGACAGGTGAGAAATCCAAACAGAGATATATAGAGAGAATGGGTAGAGTCAAAGAAATGCCATGTAGTTGCCAAAGGAGAAAGATGCCAGAACATTACCAGTAATTCACAGCCTTGTGGCTAAACATAGTTTAATAAAAATGGGTTAATTTAAGATGTAAGAGCTAACTAGAAATATGCCTGAGCCATTGGCCAAACAGTCTTGTAGTTAATATAGTTCCTGCATGATTATTTGGGTCTGGGCAGCCAGAAAATGAAAGTGCAGTCTCTATTTGTATATTACCCAAGTCAAGTACCCACTCTTGTTCCACATTCTCAAAGGACTTAAGCCTATCATCTCTGACCTCATAAGAAAAAAAACTTAACCTCATATCTTTCCCCTTTAACACCCTGAACTTGCAGTTAACAGCCCAATGGAACCTACTGCCTGTTCAAGTTCTCTGGATTATCAGCTCTACAGTGGTCTTGCTCTACCCTGTCTTAGCTAACCCTTGCACCCTCCTTTATACTATTCTCCCAGGGACCTCCCATATCTCAATTCTGGACTTCAAGGATGCCTTCTTCTCTATACCCCTCAACACATAGTCAAAAGTATGTTTCTCTGTACCTGGCCTGTCCCATTCTGGGAGTTCAGGACAGCCCACACCAATTTGACCAGGCTCTGGCCTCTGGTCTACTCTCTTTTTCTCTCCCTACATGTAAACTTATACAGTATGTAAATGACCTCTTGCCTCTGCATTTTGTCCCTACAATTAGCCAAACAGACACCTCTGCTCTTCTAAATTTCTTGTCCAGTCAAGACCCTAGAGTCTCGACATCTAAGGTCCAACTGTCCACTCTCAGGTTACCTAGTTGAAACTAACCACTACTCCAACCCACAAAGTCATTACCTTGGGTAGGAAAAAACCTAATCCTATCCCTCTCAGTACCCTCTACCAAAAAGGAGATTTTATTATTCCTAGGAATAGCTGGTTTCTTAGAGTCATGGATGTCCTTGTTTTTCTCTCCTTGACACCTTATATATGAAGCAGCCCTTGGCCCCTCCCATGAACCCCTTTTCACTCCCATTAACAAGTGCTTTCAGAAGCTCCAACAAGTCCTGCTCCAGGCCCCAGAACTACATCTTTCAGACATAACCTGACCCTTCTCCCTCTCTGTAACAGAAAATAATTGGTATGTCCTTGGGATCCTAGACCTCCAATTAGGACCTTCCTTTGAAATTGTGGCATACCTGTCAAAAAAATTTAGGCCTTACCACCCAGCGATGGGTACCCTGAATATGTGTTTCAGCAGTGTTGAGCTCCTTATTTACAAAAATCCAAAACCCTAACTTTTGGTCATCTCCCACTATCTTCCCCTCCCATATAACATGCTCCTCCTTTTAATATATAAGAGCTTACAAACTCTACCTCCATTCTGGGTTCTCTCCAGGTGGTACTAGTAGAAGATACCATATTTACCTTCCAAACATACCCACCCCTCAATATCTCAAATTGTCTTCCTGACCAAACATATCTCATTCTTTCATTGATACTCTCAAGAAACTACTGCCTCATCCCTCACAGATACAGAAGAGCACATTGCCTCAGGCCATCTCCACCTAGTACACAGAGTGCAGATCCATTTTACATGAGGGGCCCTGAAAAGCAGGCTAAGCTATAGTGTCAGCAATTGAGATGGTTGAGGCACAGGCCCTCTGTGTCCATGCCAGTAATCGGCAGGCTGAATTAATAGTTCTCACCTATGCCTTTTGAATGGCACAAGGACAATCCTTGTGCCTATATAGACTTCAGATATGCCTTTTTGTCCAACACTGTCATCTGGAAAGAACACGGAGTACTTATAATAAGAGGAGGGTCTGTAACCAACTGAGGCCAAATTACGGCCATACTAACAGTAGTCTCACATTCAAGTATGAATCAGGCCTGACCTTCCTGAGCTGCTTAGATCAAACGAGAACAGGTACACTCAGAGTGGAGTGGCTGCCTTCTCCCCTTGGCTATAGGAATTGTCCACTGTTAGTCCCACCAGACCAACAATTCCCTCATCTCTAAGGGAAAGTGGCTAAAGCTGCAGTCCTAAGGAGCCCAGACCCATCTTAACCACCACTGGGCATCATTGTACTGCAACCCACATCCTCATTGATACCCCCTGATACTTGACAAATTCTGTCCTATCTACATTATCTCTTTCAACCTAATAGCCAAGCCCTGTCTTACTTCAAAGGCCTACATGCAGCCCACCCCTGAGGATTTTCATTTCGTAAGGGCTAGTGTTGCCTCTTGTAAAATCTGTCAAATGTCAGATCGCAACACCAGATAGCACACTCTCCCCTTTCCTACCCTGCAGATGTTTTTTATTTTGTCCTACTCACCAGTTCCATGGTCACTTATAAAATAATCACCCAGAGTCTTAATATTAATTTTGATCATTGGCTGATGGCTCAGGCTTATTACTAGTTAGCTCTTACATAAATATTAACCCATTTCTATTAATTTGAGTATTGCTTCTTAAACGGTGGCTGACTTATAATGCTCTGGCATCTTACTCCTTCATTGGCTCTCGTGTCTCTCTCAGTTTCTCCTTTTTTTTCTCCTTGTATTCAGTTTGGCTTTCCCGCCTAGCTATATTCTGCCATGCCATCAGCCAAAGCAGTTTTATTCATCAACCAACAAAAGCAACACATATTTGCAACATACAAAAGGACATCTCTTAACACTATCCACCAGACCAGAGAATCTCTCCCTGGAAGCAACTGGCAACTTGACTTTACTCATATGCCCACAGTCAAATGCATTAGGTACATCCTGGTGTTCATGGATACCTTCTCTGGGTAGGTGGAAGTATCCCCCACCAACAATCAAAGAGGTCAGACAGTCTCTGACCTCCTCTTCTAGAAGATGGCTCACCACTTTGGAATACCTACCTCCTTCCAGCCAGACAATTGTCTTTAATTCACCTCCTAGATTCCCCAAACCCTCTTCAAATACCTCAATATCTCTTGGCATTTCTATATCAAATACCACTCCCATTCCCCAGGAAAGATAGAATGAGCCAACTGCTCCCTAAAAGAAACCCTTGTCAAACTGTCACAATAATATTACCTTGATTGGGTAAATCTCCTGCCACTGGCCCTTATCAGGCTAGGGGCTCTCCTCAAGTGACAGTGACTTCTTTCTACCTCCTGTTTGAGCTCATGTGTGATCCTGGTTCTTGGTCTTTCACCTAAATGCTTGTCTCTTGCTGATCACCTATTCATTCCCCTACTCTGTCATCCCTGCTTCTTCATCTGGAATTTTACTGACCACTGCCTGCCCTAACCATGGACCAAGCTCTGTTCATTCCCAATCAATATTGAAGATCAGGTCTATCTTAAGGTTACTATTGCTGTGAAGAGATCCCATGACCATTCTTATAAAGAATACACTTAATTGGGGTGGTTTATACTTTCATAAATTTACTTCATTATCATCATGATAGGGAGCATGGTGATGTACAGGCAGACATAGTGCTGGAATAGTAGCTGAGAGTCCTACATATTGCAGGCAACAGTAAGCCAACTGAGACACTGGACAGGATCCTGAGCATAGGAAAACTCGAAGCCCATACTCACAATTACTCACTTCCTCCAACAAAATTATATCCACTCCAATAAAGCCGCATCTCCTAATAGTGCCACTCTGTATGAGATTATGGGAGCCAGTTACACTCAAACTAACACAAGGTCCTTCTCTGCTCTCTTGGCCTATGCCCCTCACCCTTTCCCCCAAATGGTAGGGTCCATTCATTGTAACCCTCACAGCCTCTACACTTGAGGTCTTCCCTCATTGGATTCACCTACCCCACTTCAAGCCCTTTATTCCCCTACCTCAAGATAACTGCCCTTCCTACACATCAACCCCAGCAGGACCCTGTTCCCTTAAGTTTCAGGGAATAAGGCTTTACCCCAGCAGCCATGCTTCACTCTACTGGATTGGATATAGTCTCTTCCTCCTTTCCCTGTTGTCTGCTTCTGTCCAGGGCAACTCTTATATATGGAGATCCGAGGTTCACAAAACCCTCACTTATAAAAACTAGTCCCTCTAAATAGGTTTGGGAAATTGTTTCACAGAAGGCTGTCAGGAGCCATTGAGAATTCCCATCACCACTATATCTACCTACATCAACCCCTACTTCATTTCCTGATTATTTTTGTCTGCTTCTTCTATGACCAGAAAGTTTGTTGTAAAACCAACAAGACAGATATGGAGGCTGCCCATACTGGTCTTGCCAGTACCATTATTCATATTTGAATCCTCACCCCAATTCTCCTATCAACAAAATGGGGCCCTTGACTTCTATGCTCTGTGAAGGGACACTAGTCCACTTGAGCATGTGCCTCTGGCAGGCCTTCTCTCCTATTCCCTCTTGCCAAAAACTCTTAGATCATGTTCCTAAAGCTAGACACTAAGGACTATTCCCTTATTTGGCAACTTCCTCTTACTGAGGCTGACTACCAAAGTCCAACAATCAAAAGCCCCCTTTGGTTCACTTAATTCACATGCTCAGTTAAAATTAAGCATCTCATCCTAACACGGGGTTTCCCCCTTTACCTTTATAAACTGCCATTTGCCTATGTGTCATGTCTGTCTTCCCTATATACAGAGGCAGTCCTTTGTCTCTCCAGGACAAATACCCCTGCTCCCCTTGCCTTGTTGCCTTTCTCTTTAACAATGCATTCTAGGCCATTCTAACACATACCTCCACTTCTTCTCCTCTTTAATAATTACACCTGCAAGACCATTTGCTATTTTCTGCCTGAGTTGGAAAGCATTCACACACACCCCATCCTGCTTAATAAAGGATATTTTGTGAAAACAGGTGTTTGGGTATGGTTTGTGCCTAATCCAGCATCCATGAGGGAGTCCCTACCATGCGGTGGTCTCCTTCATCCAGGATCTGTGGAATCCCAGATGACAAACAGGCATTGTCATTGTGGGTTAACTCTACCATCTCTTCAGCACAATTAAAATCCAGAGAAAATAAATTCTGATTACTCAAACACTGGAGATAGGGGAAGAAGAGGCTTCTATGTCAACCAATCTGCCACAGCTAAAACCAAAATCTAACAACTTCAAACAGACCTCCAAAAGAAATGTAAGGAACAACTTGACACCTCACACTCCTGGGACCTTGGGAACTCTGTATGGAAATGGACTACTTCTTTTCTTGACTCTTCTTGTTTTCCTATTTCTACTAATTACATCCTGCATTATCCATTTCCTCTCTACATTTATTCAATGACAACCTCAAAGTATTTCTAATCAAACAATTAATTAGTTATTATCACAGGACCAGCAACTGCTAGCCATAGAGCTGAAAAACACATGACTACCAAATATGCCATGACGGTAAGGACCAACAGCATCCAGAAGATGTTTATGCCCCCGACATCAGGACAAACTCTAAAAGAGCAAGGCTTTTAGATCTGCCTCCTTTTCTATTTTTTCATCTTTTGTAATTAAACCAAAGGAAGGAATGTTATCATTCAAGCATTTCTACCAGCTGGCCCTCAGGAACAGTGACAGCAGGACATGTCATCATCTGCCACCAAAATGCAGGTCATTGTTGTTACTACCACCAAGAGTAGTGCAATCTCCCTATGTGCATATGCTATATCCCCTTATAAGAAGCAAGCACGTTTCCACTCTCTTTACCTTCCCCTCTGGCTCAGAGGCCACCTCTGTACTGTCTCCATCACCATAAACCTCTCAGGTGAGCTCTGGTGCATGCATGGTATGATTTTGTAGTTCTCTTCGGCTCCAATCTGTCAAGGTGCCTTCTGCTGATGAATCATTACAGATGTCATATCCAAGTCTTAAGTTCTAGACTATCGTGGCTGTTGCCAACAGCAACCAGTTATTTGAGTAGTGAACCTGGCTATCTACTTTGCATCAATGAAGAATTTCAAGGTCCCTGATGTCTGAATACATAAAGACGAACAAACAGTGAGTAAATGACTTTATTGGTAAGATGAGGCCCTTTGAAGACAAAATTTAGAAGGTGGTTTGAAAGAAAGTTGAACTACAAGAGTAAGCATGATCTTCCAGGTATCTCTGATAGGGCTGCCTATACTGTCCTTTTCTCGACATTTTGATATTCTGCTTTTTTCTTTATGCCTCCTGAACCTTCCACTCCCACATGACTCTGACCTGGCCTTATCCGCTGCTCTGATGGGTCCTAGTCTGCCTGCCCTCACTGGCCCTCACTGTGCTTTGGCACTGCTCCTAACCTAGCTTGGGCAGCAGCTCCTGCCTGTGAGCCTGTTGGCAGGCAGTGCTGCTGGAGTCTTTGGTGTGGATGGCAATGAGTTCAGGGGCCTCAGAGGGAATGGTGTGAAAGCAAAAACCTAAAATATAATTTTGAGTTGTAATTACTATGTCTTAGAGATCCATGAAACAAAACTGCTTCTCATCTGCAAACCTCTTGCCCAAGGACTGATAGTACCTGAAATACTAGAGGCTATTGTTTATGGGAAATAACCAGTCACATACTTTCACTCCCCTAAATGATTTTGTTTGACCCATATGAACCAGATGTGCTAGATCACATGTGGACCGTAGGTACATAGGCAGGAAGTATGTCAGGATGTATGCTTGTGCCTGATTGGACCTCATGGGAAATGCAATGAATTATGGGTTTTCCTTGTTAAACTTTTGCAAAACTTGATTCTGGGTCATTTCCTGGGAAATGGGGTACAGACTTGGCTAGCACCCATTCACCCGGCCAGCATTTAATGAAAGCTTGCTTCAAATTTGTTTTTAAACTGTGGTAGTGGTCTGATTCTTGATTGGCAGGATTGACAATGGTCCTATGCAGGTCTCTGATCCCCTGCCAGGAGAATAAAACTCTTGTGAAACTGACTTTGTGTTTTGAGAGGAGAGCTTTGTGCTGTCCAGTAGCTCCCTGGGTGTATTCCCACGGTGTGCTAAACTTGGTGAAGAAAGTCGGCACTGACTTCTCTCTGAATCTGTCTTCTTGCTAGTCCTTATGTTGCCTCCCACCCTGTCCTCATTCCTTAGACTGAAAGAGTAAGACTGTCTTGATGTTTTCCTGGTGTTTTAAAAGGCAGTGGAGAACTAACAGTAGAAGAATACACCTTTAGTGAACAAGAACATGCCCCCAAGCTCAATTTTGGGTCACCCACCTGTTACTCCAAGTCACCAACAGTGTCATAACTTCTTTGCTTTCTCATCAGCTCTTTGCTCACACGAGTTACTTATTGATACACAATTCAAATTTCAAAACGTAGCCTTGTCAAGAGCTATGTCCTTACAGTCCCTGACATGTAGATCTGTCGGTCCAATACCTAACTCATCCTCCCCATTATTTTGAGGAAGGAAGGGAATAAGAAATGAAAAATATCAAACAAACTTGTCTCTTGATGGTAAGCAGCAGTGTTTCGTTTTACCCCACCAAGAGCCAACTATAGTTAAGCAGACAATAAAGGTTATGGCAGACATTCCATGCCACCAGTATTTCACACACACCATGTACCAGATAGTCAGATGTGTTCCATCTCTTTGAGAAATTCCACTATTGGAACCTAGAGAAATCCCACTGCTTGAGTGCTTGAGATGAGTTGAGTCAGCAGATAGTAGAGATGTTTGAAAATTGTGAGCAGCAAGCAGGTGTCTTAAAGAAAAAAATCATGTAATGCACAGCTGCAGAGTGCAATCCAGCTGTTGTTTCTGCAAAGCATCGTTTTTTTTGTTGGATCACCTTTAAGTGATTTGATGCTTGGAGCAATGATGGTGACTTATGCTTCATTGTTAAAAAGAACAATTTTGTTTTTCCAGGTAAATCAGAAGACTGAAGCATGACACATACTCATCTTTTCCCATAAACCCTTCTGTACTAGACTTTCTGGCTCCATTAAGAGAACTCAGCCGACTAACCTCCTGCAGAGCCAGGAGGGTGCTCCAAGACATCATATGAAGCATCCAGTTCTCATTACTGTGGACACCCCTGTGCTCTGCAAAGATCAGCCTTAGAGAGGGGCCATTTATTCCCTCACCTTCTGTACATGCTGGAAGCTAATAGCTCTCCCATAAGTTTATATCCAAGATTCACTTTGGGGTGAAGAAGACTGTCTCCACTAGAAGTACTTCTTTGTGCTGGGTCTCACTGCATTCTAGGGGGTGCTCAGATACAAACAATGGTCAATATGAGGACAAAAGCCAATTCTCTGGCATGTATGTGGAGGTCAACTCTATACAACCATTGCACTTCTTAGATTCCTAGGGTATCTGCAGAGGCAAGCATAGGAATCGAATTCTCCCTCCATCCATTCTACTTCTTTTATTCACACACAAGTTTGGATCCCAGGAGCAATAAACATCCTATATAACATAATTTCAATCTGAATATATTTCTAGGGAATACAACTGGAAATACAGATATTTGCTTAGAAAAATTGAAATTTAAATTTTTCAACAAAATAAAACTCTGGAGCTTCAGATAGTCATGAACTGCCATGTGAGTGCTAGGACCAAGCCCAGGTTTAAGCATGATTAATAAAAGCTCAGAGAGAGAAACGGGTTCAAACTGAAGATCTGAAAAGCAAGGTAGCCAACCACTGGCTCTCACCTCTACCTCAGACTGAAAATGGGCGAGATTCTATCTCCACGAATCCTGAAAACTCAACACCCCATACTCCACACTCCACTGACATCCTGTCTCTTTCTCCTTATATTCCTCTCTCCTCCCAGCCATATCACTCCTGTCTCCACCTTCCAAGTACTGGGATCACTTTTGTGTGAGTTCTGTTTCTCATTTAGACAGATTTCATCTTGTGTAGCCCAAGGTGGCCTTGAACTAACAGAGATCTAAGGTGTGTACCACCACTCCCTGGCCTGTATGGCTGGCTAGTTTGACTACTTTGCCCTCTGATCTTCAGACAAGCTTTATTTATTAAAACACAAATAAGAAACCACTATACCAGGTCCTCCTCAGAAGCACCATCTGTTCTTAATCTCTGAACCATTTATCTAGCCCCATCCACCTCCTTTATGTGCAAAGAATCTTTACCCCAACACTTTAAGGTTCAAGGTTATTCAGGGCAAAGTGTTAAGGAAAAAGCAGAGCCAGGTAAAGGGGTTTCAGGTGAACAATTATTTTGTGAGCCAAAGGAATCTCTTGTCATTTTAAAAGCAATAAAGATCATAGTTATAAACTTAAGGAGGTTTGTTGAATGTGTGTGATACTGCAATTAAATAAACAACTTTCATGTTCATGCTGAGTAGTACAATAACTTCTCCGCTTCAGAAGGCTGTCACAGTAAGGAGGAAGAGCGAGAACAAGAAGATGCTCATTAGGAGAGCAGGTGGGCGGCAGAGAGCTGAGTAAGCAGGGACTGACTTGCGCAGGTGTCTTCCTTTTGAGTTCCTCCCTAATGCTACTCTAAAGCAACTTACATTATGTAGGTTTGCAATTATTTTGTCTTGTGTTAATTAAAAACCTTTTCAGATTAAAATAAGTAACATTAGCTTTTAAAAAGAGGCTACTAATGAGATAATGTAGTTTTTAATACAAGTATACTTTTTCTCTGGTTTTAATTTTATTCCTGAGAATTGATGGCAGACACTTGACATTTTACAGTATTTAAAAAACAAAAAACACATTTTTCTTTGAGATGAAGTTAGCAGTTCAGAGGTATCAAGGGCAGTATGATATCATGAGGGCCAGCACAGGGTGTGATGTAATGAGGGGCAGCAAGGGGCTGAGCACTCCGTGTCTTGGTCTGAAGGTTTGTCCTCACACCGTCTCTTCCAGACCCTGACCTCTCTCTCCATCAGGAACAAGCCTATGTTATTACTGATATCCCTTGATGGTGTGGTAAAATGTTGGTGAAGAATAGTATTAATATTCAGTTCCTTTAAGGAAAACAGATATTCTACAGTGAGCCACTTGTTCAAAACAGTACACTCAATTGCAGCTGCTTGCTATACTTCAAATGCCTCTGATTTGAACCTAAGACCCCTGGTTTCTTAGAGAGAAAAAAAATCCCTTCAAACTTACAGACTTAGAATTTCCATGGCATCACATTTTCCTTCCTATTTGGCTGGAGCCCATAGCCTCCAAGTCAATAACTGGAATTACAGATGTTAGCAAAGAGGACATTTCTTCGGATGACTGAAGTAGTTTGTGCTTCAGGTAACTAAAAAATGTAAACATCTGAGACAGCATGTGTCAAACAACTAGGCAGCTTCAGGCAGCACCAAGCTCAGTATCCCAGAGTGATGCTTAGCACTTCATTAACTACAGTGCCTCTTACCCAACCTTACACTCTGTCCCTTAAACAAACAAACCAACCCAAATCTAAGGAGAACTGAATACAAAGTGGAGCTTGGATCATCAGGGTTCTCATATTAGCATCACAGCCCAGGTCTTGCATTGGGACATTTAGAGAGTCTGAAAGCTGACCCTTAGGTAAGAGGAGTGGCTTTGTGTGACACTCTCTAGATCCCCGTGCCAGTCAGCCAATTCTCAAGCACTCTTATCTCTTAACCCATTCCAACCTCTCTAAGTGAATTTACTGGAAATTTATAGTGTAGACTGTGTCTGAGAATGTCAAGGCATTTAGGAATTGTAATTGATCAAATAACTTACCACATGAAATGAGACACCAGTCAGTTGTACAGCTTATTTACATATGTCATACTTTCATGTTATGAGATCTCTGAAATTATGTCATGAACTAAACCTATAAATGAGCTTTATATCATCATATCCATTTTGATGCTATGTTCTCTTTTACTGCAAGGACTTTTAGAATTTAGAGTTAGAAACAGAAACCATTCTTCCACTAGCTGCTTATAAGACATTTCTGGCCATGCATACTGGCCAGTAACTATAAGTCTAGCACTTGGATTGCTATGAGTTTGAGGTCAGTATGGACT
This sequence comes from Ellobius talpinus, assembly GCA_001685095.1. Classification (NCBI taxonomy): domain Eukaryota; kingdom Metazoa; phylum Chordata; class Mammalia; order Rodentia; family Cricetidae; genus Ellobius; species Ellobius talpinus. The sequence continues at coordinate 2,158 of LOJH01044845.1, read as the reverse complement.
ACAGAGTGAGATTGTACACCATATTTCTCCTTAAAGAAAAAGACGAAGTAAAAGATTCTGTAGACAGATATCAAGTTAGGGACCATGCAAATTTCAAAGAGAGCACCATGAACTTGATCTTAATAAGAATGTAACACTTGAGTGACATGTGCAGGAGCAGGCCTGAGGTCACTCAAGTACAGAGCGCACTACTGTTCCACATGCTATACACCATGGCATGGTACTGTTTGCAAGCAAGGCAAGGGGCTGAAGATTGAAATTCACACACATACACACAGACAGACACAGGGACAGAGACATGGGTCATCCTTGAAACAAGAATGCCAAAAATGCCCCCTTGAATCAAGAATGCCAACTTCTTTGTGTTCCAGGGAAGCTTATATAGGGTCTCCGTGACTAATGGCCATGCCCTAACTCTCAGCTGCCAGCCCACAAGAAACCACTCCCCTGCCATCAGGAACTCCTGAGGGTCTCGTGCTCAGAGCAGCTGTAAACACAGGAAAACAAATTGTTTGTTCAGAGCAGCTGCAACCATGTTTCTCAGGCAGGCAAAGGGTCATAGGAAATTCAGGGTCCAGGGTTCTACAGTCCCCAACACTGAGGCAGTTACCTCTACAAGAGCAGATTCAAGGGAGCAACTGCTGTTGGAGCAGGTCTGAACCAGAGGCCTCTGTGGGATCAAGTGTAAGTCAGGGACCTCCAAGGGAGCAGGCCTGAGCCAGAGACCTCTGTGAGATGGGGCCTATGCCAGGGACTTCTGCAAGAGCAGGTCTAAGCCAGGGACATCTATGGGAACAGGCCTGAGCCAGTGACCTCCACTGGAATTGATACAAGGGAATGACTGCTGAGAAAGCAGGCCTAAGCCAGAGACCTCTGCAGGAACAGGCCTGAGCCAGTGACCTCCACAAAGCAGGTCTGAGCCACTGACCTCTGCTGGAGCAGGCACAAGGCAGCAACCTCAGTGGGAGTAGCTCCAAGCAAGCAACCTCTGTAGGAGTAGGCCCAAACAACCTCCAGGAATGCAGAGTGATACCTGAGAGGACTGAACAACTTCCAGGAACACTGAGTGACCTCCACGGTGACTGGAACTGTGGCCCAGACTGCACCATGAGGAACAATCATCTGAGCCTTGGATCCACTGTCACCTGGAAGATAGACAACCAGTGAAACAGCTCCAACTACACCAATGAGAGGGAAAGATGGGTAGACAAGGTAAGAAGATATTCAAACAATAAAGATTGCATGACACCTACAAAAACTAGTGGCTCTGCAACAGCAAGACTTGAACACCCAAATATAGATGACACAGAAGAAAATGACCTAAAAATAAATTTAGTAGAATGTTTGAGGCCCCTAAAGAAGGAATGGAAAATTCCCTCCAAGAAATGGAGGAAAAGACAAACAAAAAATTAGAAAAATTCACATATCTCTTAAAGAAAACCAAGAAAAAACAATTACACATATGAAAGAAACTATTCAAGACTTGAAAATCAAAATAAACACAATAAAGAAAACATAAACCAAGGGAATTCTGGAAATGGAAAATATGAGAAAATAATCAGCAATCACAAATGCAAGCATAAACAACAGAATAAAAGAGATGGAAGAGTTAATATCAAGCACTAAAGGAACAATAGAGGAAACAGACCAATCGGTCAAAGAAAACATTAAATCTAACAAAAACAACATAAAATATCCAAGAAATATGGGACACCATGAAAATACCAAACTTAAGAATAATAGGGATAAAAGAAGGAGAAGTGCAGCTCAAAATCACAGAAAATATATTTAACAAAATTATAGAAGTAAACTTTTCTAACCTAAAGAAAGATATGAATATGAAGATGCAAGAGACTGACAGAACACCAAACAGACTGTATCAAAAAGAAAGTCCCCTCACCACATAATAATCAAAACACTAAACATACAGAATAAAGAAAGAATATTAAGAGCTGCAATGGAAAAAGGCCACGTAACATATAAAGGCAAACCTATCAGAATCACACCTAACTTCTCCATGGAAACAATGAAAGTCACAAAGTCCTGGTTAAGTGTTATAAAGACACTAAGAGATCATGGATGCCAGCCAAGACTACAATAACCAGCAAAACTTTCAATCACCACAGATGGACAAAACAAGATATTCCATGACAGAAAC
>LOJH01044844.1:0-13035 GCA_001685095.1 Ellobius talpinus | reverse complement strand
TTATTGGCTAACTCTTACATCTTAATTTAACCCATCTCCATTAATCTGTGCTTCACCACAAGGGCATGGCCTACCAGCCAAGTTCCAGCATGTCTATTTCCGGTGGTGGATCCATAGCGTCTCCCAACTCCACCCTTCTTCCTCCAAGCATTCGGTCTAGTTTTCCCCACCTACCTAAGTTCTTCTTTATCAACAGGCCGGAGCAGTTTCTTTAATCATTAGTGGTAATTACAGCACACAGAAGGGACTCCCACATCATTTCCCTGTGGATCTGATTATCGTTTCTGTCTTGGCTGAGTGGGCTGTTTTCGACATGCCATGATTGAAGTCAGAACCCTTATAAGACCTGCCATAAGCCATGTCTCTGACCTCTTGCTGTCCATCTATTTAATAACCCTGCATTTTAGGATCTAGAAAGGAATTAATGAAATAATGACATAAATATAAGAACAAACTTAAGTCTGTTAAATGACATGAGGTTTGGGTGCAGACTTGATCAAGGCTCCATCCATGAGGCAGTGATTTCTGAATCAGAAACATTACCCAGTAAAACAAGGTTGTGAACTTGCAAAGGTAGGGACTTGATACTTTGAAACCAAGAAAAAACAGCAGCAACAACAAAAAATAAAACATCAAAACAAAGCAAAAACCCAACAACCTGAAGTAAATACTGAACAAAGATGCCTTTACTTAGGGTCCAGCATCTCTAGTGCACCACACAATAAATTTGAGATTTCTCTTCAGTTTCTGCAAAATATAATCCCTGCCAGAATGAGTCAAAATTGGCATTGGTAACCCCCTGGCATTTACATAGCTCTCTCTGTGCTCTCCTCTTAGAGGCATTGGGGAAATCTAATAGATCAGCTGAAAAATACCATCTGGCTTATGAAGGAAAGCATTCATTTATGCTCCAAACAAGGCAACTGAACATTCAGTCGTAACTTCATGATTATGAGAAGTCAACAAAGGGTTTGCATATAGTAGCAGCAGTCATTAAGCAGTTCACATTTGATTAATGTGTGTTCCTTAGTTCACGCTTGTGGTGAGACAACCTAGCCATCTAGCCAAACCATACCCTCAAATTAACCCTGGAATTCCCTAAAATCCAATGGTAGCTATTTATGCTTTTTATGATTACTATTACTATTATAAAATATTCTTTAACTCAATGGAGTTATTTATGGAGATGGGTTGGTCTTCAAGCACTCTTCCAGTTCTGTGAAAAGGGTAAATATTCAAGATGGCACACTGGGAACTGTTTGTTTTTCACTACTCCTGAAACTGGCTGATATATATCAAGTATGCAACTACAGGTTCTTATTAGTCAGTTTTAGGGACAGTTAAGAAAGCTGCTATAAGGGACAATTCAAAGGAACAAAATTTATAGTTATTTCAGAGTTGGGCAAGCTTGAATATTTTCTTTATTACCTTTATCCTCTGCTTCAGTTTACAGGTACCATATATAGTTTTTGGGGGAAGCCTTCATTTTAGCTTCTATGCTATAAGGAAACACTGAGATTGCGTGGTTAGTACCAGCTTTGTTTTATTGTCATTCAGTTTAAACCTTGGGTTTCTTTTACCACACTCTTGTATAAACCCATTCTCACTGAATTTGAAACTTCTGTTCTAAAAATAAGAACAATTGTATTTATACTGAGTATTTCAGAGAAGTGTGTAAAGAAGATTAAACTAAGTCATACTATATAAACACCTTTACACTATGTGAAATTTTATGTAACAAATCTCTTTTTTCAGTGTTAAAGATGACCCTGGATAGAAAACTCATGGGATATGTTGTTATACTTGTAATCAGTGCCTTGCAACTGCCAGCTGAGCTTTGAAAGAGTATGTAAAAGCCTGGACTGGAAGAGAAGGAGCAGGTGAACTCAGTATGAACTCTGGAATCAGTGATCCTATAAAGCTACACAGAAATACAAAGTAGGAAAACTCAGAATGTATGTGACTTTTGATTTTTAGACAACACTGCACTTCTTGTTTTTTCTCTTTTGAATATCAATACTTTATCATATTTTATCTTACTAGATTCTTCATTGCCCTGTCATTTCAAAAGGCCTCTTTGCATTTTAATTTGTTAATTAAGTTGAGTGACCCTCTTTTTTTCACATCATGGTTGAGTTTGATGAAAATGTTACTCATCTTTATTGCAGATTTTGCAAACTGTAGGCCCATACTAGTATAGGATAGGCCTTATGCTAAGTCTTAAGGGAAATGCAATGTGCCAGAATCATAGCATCCAAATCTCACTTAATGTTCATATAGTCTACCAGAAGAGAGAATAATACTGTACCAACTTAGGGAAAACCATAATTTTGGTATGGAACAGGCTTTGCTGACTTGTTACTCAGTGGTCATATAAGTCAGTGAAGCCTAGACTTTCAGAAAAGTTAGCTCATAGCAAATAAAACCATGAAATGGTGCTAAAAATTTTTGCAATTCTTTTCCATTTCTCTTGGATGGATTCTCCAAAATGGAGGTAAGGAAGATTATTTCTGGAGTAGAGGAGATCTTTTAGGGTGTCTCTTTATGCTACCATGTACGATGGGAAACTACAGCAACCTAATTCAGGCCATATGGCAAAGGGCACAGACTTTTCAGAAAAAGAATGAAGGCCTGATGATGCTGAAGGGATGCTGAGATGAAGGAATGGAGAGTAGAGGAAAGCATCTATAAAAAAAAGTCAAGGCTGTGTGACGAGTTAAAGAAATGAGGCTTTTATTTGACATCAGTGTTTCTGTCATATTTTGTTAAGGATATGTTTGTTCAGATGTTTGTGTTTTCTTTTCTCAATTTCTTTGTCATGAAATGTAACATCAATTAATAAAATGCCAGTTGAGACACTAAATGTTCCTCAAGGGACATTGCTACCTATCCTAAAATTTATAATGTGTTTGCAGTTGTATGTGGAACAGTTATGTCATGTTAGGCATAATTATGATCTGGCTAAATATATAATATGTTTGTGATTTTCCATGGGACAGTCATATCATAGTAGAAATAATCATGACCTAGTTATTATTTTCATTTCAAAATTAAGCACAACATACGGAGTTATGATTATATGTTAAGTTGGCAAGGGGTGGACTTGTGATAACTCTTCTTGGTTGTCAACTTGACTGCATCTGGAATTAAGCAAAACCCAAATTGTTAGGTATACTTGTGAAGGACTTTTTTATGAATTAAATCATTTTTAGTGGTAAGACACATTTTTAATATTGATTTTTGAGATGGGAAAATTCACCTTTAATCTGGGCCACATCTGGTGGTAACCTATATAAAGGGTACGGAAGAAGAAAACTCTCTCTTTGCTTTCTTGCTTTTAATCTCACTGCCAAGTCAGCTCTCTCTTTGCTGGCATGCTCTTACTCTCAGTGGCAAGTCCATTCCTTCAGTAGCATTTGGGACTACTTCTTTGGGACTCTGGTATATCCTGAAGACCAGATGAGACAACAAGCCTTGTAGACTAGATTCTTGGACCTTCCATTTGTAGACAGCCATTGTTGGACTAGCTGGACCACAGTCCTTAAGCCAACTAATGAACCCCCTTTATATACCCTTAACACACACACACACACACACACACACACACCTCTAAAAGGAGACTCTTGGCTAACACGGCTCAATTCCCTCTAAATATTTATATAGTCTACCAGAGGAGAGAGCAATACTGGACTATCATATAGAAAATAGTAATTTTGGTATGGAACAAGGCTAAAGTTACCTAATGATCATGCAAGTCAGCAAAAGCCAGACATTTAGCAAAGTTATCTCATTGAAAATAAAATCAAGAAATAGTACTAATTTTTTTTTGGCTTTCTTTTATCTTTTTGGCTCACAATCTAATTTTTATGAGGAAGACTTTAAAAATACAGTGTAAGTAAGAATTGCATTTGATATGTTCAAAAGTGTATAGACATCTCAAAGAATCAGCTGTAATCCTGAAGAACAAATTATGTCAGCAATAATCTGAAATTTGGACAATACATGAGGAGTAAGGCAGTGTTTCTCCAGGGTTCTGCTTTAGTTCCTGCCTCCAAATTGCTTCCTTGAGTTCCTGCACTGGCTTTTCCCAGTGGTAGAGTGTAACCTAGCATTGTAAGTTGAAATAAATGAATCCTCTGATCCCCAAGTTGCTTTTGATCATGGTGTTTTATTGCAGCAATAGAAATACTAACTAAGATATTTCCTTAGATGTCCATACTTTCAGATTTTGCATGCAAAAATTCTGATCCCCAAGCAAACTCAGTCGAATAGCTATGAAGGCAGCTGCCCCTTTGGCATAATACATATTCCACTCTGAGAAGAATTAAAATCCCAGTCCTGAGGATTAATTATAGGATAGTTAAATAAATAAAAACCACATACTTATCCCAGGTGCATGAACTGGCTTTTTGGAGCCCATTCCCTATTGTGGGATACCTTGCTCAGCCTTGATGCAAAGGGAGAGGGGCTTGGTCCTGCCTCAACTTGGTATGCCAGACTTTGTTGACTCGCCTTGGGAAGCCTTTCCCCCTCTAAGGAGTGGATGGGGATGAGATGGGGGAAGAGTAGTGGAGGGGACTAGAGAAGAGAGAGTTAGGGAAGTGAGGTTGGTATGTAAAATGAAAAAAAATTAAATAAAAAGATAAAAACAAAAACCCACAGTGCTCCTAGCTTCGTGATGAAAACAATCTGTCCAGATTTCAGAAATCTGAGTGTTCCAGGGAACCTATAGGCAATTTCATCCCATCAGTGTAATAAGAGCAATCATGAATTAAATAAGTTGTTTAAACTTGTGAATTTTCATTCCAATGTTGTAGAATTCTAAAATAATTTAGAACAAGTAGGAAATCCCAAAGCTCATCTCACATTTGTGTCTAGAGCTTTATGAGAATTACTGAAGTACATGCAGACTTCTTTAGTCATCTGGGTATATTTTAGGAGCAAATTAAATTTATTCCATGTGAAACTGTAGTTTAAGATATTTAAGGGAATACATGTACAACTGCACAGCAAATGTCAGTAGCCAGTTGCAGATGACTTGTGCTGGTCAATGAAGCACAAAGACTTAAATTTAACTACAAGCTCCAGGAGGAAGTATCTCTGTCAGTAACTCTACCTCCCCGCCTTTTATTTTTTAAGAACAGAATGTTAATGCATTAAATTCCAAATAAATAGTTATTCTTGCTTTCAAAGTCACAGTCTAGGGAATGACTTAAACTCAAAGAGACAATGTAGCTATGTCTGAAGTCACAAGCATCCTGGGCTTTTCAGTTACTTAAACTAATATATTTTCATTTTGTGTTTTTTTCCCAAATGCAATTATTCTGACTTGGTTATCTAAGACTTGGAACAGAAAGTGTTTTGACTAATAGAGTCAAGTTTGAGGGTATTTTGAGTATGGTTTGAAAAGAAACACATTGGGAAATGTGTTGAATGTTTTTGAGAGTTCAGCGAAAACAGACTATTTTAAGTGTTATACTATCTATGTGAATAAACTTTTCTGTTGAGAGTGGGGGACTAGGAATAACCTTTTTGAGGGTTATGGAGGAAAACTAGAAAATCCCAAATGTCTAAAAACATTCCACTAAAATCTTACCACCCAGAAATCAGCAGAATTAATCATTTAATCTTTTATTAGAACATTATTATGTGTCTGTTCTGTTTATTTGTATAAACTATGTATGACAATGTCCTCCAATATATTTGTACTCCCTATGAGTATGGTTCATGTACTATAAAGAGGTAGAGTTATTTGTGTTACTTGTTCAATGGAACTATATCTGTTTACTAAATTCTTTCTTCAGTGCCAGCCTGCATTGTCCTTACAAATAAAACCCAACTCCTTTCCATTCCCTCTAACCAGATGGGATGATCTACATTCTTTCCAAATCCTTCCCAGGGCCTTGTTTCAATATTTATCAGTACCTTATGGAGTATAACTGCTAATATTGGACAATTTGTGGAGATCTTGGGCCTTACAGTCTAGCCTACTGTGAAAATTCTTCCCATGGTGTGTGAAACCAGGCCCTGGGTCAGACAGGGTAGGGGAGACACAGAGAAGACAGACAGAATTCTTGACTCAGGTACCAGTGTTACCTGCCCAATGTCTTTTCCAACCATAACAAGGCCAGCCAGATCAAAACTTCAGTTTATATTGAATTCCAGATAAGTAATGGATAGATTTCTAATAACACTAGGTCTTGTAGAATATTTATATATTCTTCTGATGAAAAATTTATTGTTTAAGTGATGTTAAAAATTTGAATGTTTTGTATTTTCATTTGTTTAATCTAGTACCTAACATATAACCCCACATATTACATCAGGTTGAAGCCAGGAGAACCACAGTGTCTTCTAGTTACTGTATAATTGTCTGAAGCAAGCCTAATTACTTTGTCTTTTGGTGGTTTCACATGTGTTTTAGAAGTCCATATTCAAACTGAAAACAATAACCTGAAATAAAGTGACAGAGACAGGTTGAGAAAGGAGGAAATTTGTATGAACAACTTTGGGCATAGAACTGAGATAGTAGTAACCAAAGGAAAATCAAAAATTTCAGTTCTTGCCGTAGAAGAAGATCGTTTTGCTAGCAGGAAAGAGAATTTGGAAGCAGAAAAGTCTGATATGAAAGAAAAACAGTAATTCTTTAGGGTGGTTAGCGGGTCTCTCTCCCTCAATACAGTTTCCACTTCCAAGTATTGCCTTATAAAATTTATTGGGAATTTGATTGGCACTTCAGAAAGGAATCATCCTCTTGTTTAATACTTGGAAGAACACAGACCACACATGTTTTTTGGTATGCTCTCCTCTGCTGATTCCAAATCCAAAGAGTCCTCTACCCTTTTATTGAATCAGCAGACAGAAGTAGGGGTTGGACATAGGAAGTACCTGAGGTCTGAGAACCAGGTGACTTCATTAAAAACATTCTCTTTGAGGCTCAGTAAGAATTATATCCAGCATTAAGAGAAGGAGAGATTAGATCCCAGCCAGTCTGGGAGAATGGAAAGGGAGTATGACTCGGTAGACTTCTGTAATTAGAAGAGAAGCCATGCTCCCTCATAGAACAGCAGTCACACAACAATCCTTTCTATCCTTTCCCCATCAACAAAATAGCACAATGATGGCAAAATATAATTTCATTGCTTGGTATAGCTGAAGAACATGGAAAAAAATTTCATATATGCAAAAGCCTTTTGTGGGACATTTTGCTAAATTAGGTAGAATAAAAAATGTTCACTAACCTAGAAATCTTCATTTAAACAGTTAAAGCATTGCCAGATCAAATAGAGAGATATTTATGCAAAGGTAACATCACTAAAGACAAATATCAGAGACAGTCTAATGCCAATTTGCATCAGATTAGTTGGACATAACATATATTTCCATATAACGGAATATTATTTTCCATGCAATGGAATAGTATTTTGGCATTGACATTGCATTGTAGCTAGCTAATGACAGGAAAATTTTCACAATGTATTATTCAACTGAAAATAATTATAAAATATGCTCAAAGCAGTTTTGAAATTTTCTCAAAATAGTAGATGCATAAATATTCATCAAAGAATCAGAAGAATATTGAAGCATAAATATTAATTATCTATGCAGAACTATCACATATGATTGTATTATGTCCCTATACTTGGTTTTCTAACTTTCTACAAATATCACAAATTAAATTTGAATTTAAAAATACTATTCAAACCAGGCGGTGGTGGCACATGCCTTTAATCCCAGCACTCAGAGGCAGAGGCAGGAGAATCTCTGTGTTTGGGGCCAGCCTGGTCTACAAGATCTAGTTCCAGGACAGGCCCCAAAGCTACAGAGAAATCCTGTCTCGAAAAACCAAACCAAACCATTATAAAAATACTATTGAATAAACAAGTATTTAACTGAAAAAATAGAATAATACCACATTATATCTCAATTTTGTTCCTGGAAGGAAATATCTATAAAATAAAATTCTTATTCCCTGTAAAAGCAGAACATGAACTAGAGGAAATAACTCAATATCTTAAATATAGAATCCACTGAAAATTATTTGGTGTAGAGGGTTTTATTTGAATTCATTTAATCTTGTATTAAGATGATGTCCAGTTTTCAAAACTATATTTCAAAACTGCCTCTAAGGTGTTGAACAAATTTTCAAGCACAAAAATTATGTCTTAAGTAACATAATGATTATGATAGTAAAAATATCCTCAAACAGATTTAAAATGTAGAACAAATAGGCCTTGCAAAATTGCTCATGGTTGTATTCTGACTACTTTACAACCTTAATGACAAAGGCCAATGAAAATCATTCTAATTCAAGCTGGGTGAAACTGTCTACAGCAATACTGGGCATGTTTTATGATAGACACAGACCACTGTGTGTCTTCCAGAAGTCTGGAAGGACTTCCCAGATGTCTACTGAGTCCCAGATCAAATGAAAATTATCTTAACTTTTTTTTATAAAAAAACAGAAATGTCCTCGAGGTTGTATGAAACCACACTCTCACAGCCACCCAAAATGCGTTCTGCGAGGAGTATGGGATGTCTATTTTGGACGATGGGTTTCGAGCCCAAGTCTCAGTAACCATGCCGAAGTTGTTTCTTGAGGAATTTGTGCGGTGGTGTTTCTTGAAGAATTTGTGCGGTGGTGTTTCTTGAGGAATTTGTGCGGTGGTGTTAGGAAGATGTGACTTCGTGTGTGGCCCGAGTTCCCACAGTTTTGACACATGGCTGAAAAGAATTGAGAAAACGACTAATGCACCCAAATCTCACTTGGATCAACCTTTCCTTCGATGAGGAAATCTTCATGTGATGACACAAGCAGAACTACTTGAATTTATTGTGTGAACTTTGGTGAGCATTGCCATTGATAGCCATCCCCTCTGCGAAGTCTGCTAGGGAATGCCCGTTACTCATTTTTCAACACCTGCCTGCAGGAAAGTTATTTTTAAGTTGGTGTGGCGCTCACAACCCCTCATCTCTTGTTCTGTGCTGTATTTGACACTGCTGATCTGGGGGGTGTGAGACAGCTTTTCTGATGATGCCCAGGCTCGTGTGCCAGAAGCTTCTGGAGAAGACAACTTGACACATGGCTTCAATCTTCTTTCTCTGGCAGCATGTGAAGCCAGCAAGTTGGTAGATTCCAGGGCCATAGCTGAAATATAGTCTGCTGTTCTTGCACTGAGTGTAGGTTCTGATGTTGCAGCACAAATGAACTTTTCTTACATGTGAAATGAAATGTGGTCAACTGTTAAGGGAGGAAAAGTGGTGAGTCAAGAGTGATAGAGAAGGCATGCATATAGTCATGAAATGTAAAATAGTGATAAGTAATAATAACATATTCAGAAGCTTGGCAGACAAGAACTATGTTGGTAGCTTTTGCAAGAGAATAAATACTTTCCCATACTTTTGTTCATGTAGGATAGAATCTCTCCAAAACCCATTCTTGTTACTGTAGTCAACCCTCTCAGGTTTTTATAACAACCCCCCAAATGGAGACTTGCCCTCATTTAGAAATCTGGATTCCTAAACCAATTTCATGGCCTCTATTATATTCTCACAAGACTTCAGTTTTCTCATCGGTGAAGTAAAAGATCTGTAACAGAAGATCGGCAGCATCTGTGCCAACTCTCAGTTCTGAATCATCTTTCACAGCGAGGCCAATTTCTCTGGGAAGTGGTCCCTGTCCACCTTATCAGTAACTGGGAAGATAATGGAAATGTCTGGATTGTAGGTCATTTCCCATACTCTAATTTAATCTTCTCCTCCAGTTCTATGATTGAGCCTTGTGGTCTAAGGACATATGACATACATAAGGGTAGAATGGTAAGGGAGTATAATATGATTTCCATACTCAAAGAAGCAGTAGAAGAGACAGGATGATAAATAAGTTTATTTAATTTTTTCATTTAATAGCTAAGTAATTTAGGGCGAGACATTTTACCTTTTTAGATACAAATCATTTTATTCAAAAATATAGTATATCTCATATTGTACAAGACTTTTTTAGCATTGAGAAAGAATATTTGAACTATAGAAAAATAGAAAATACTAATTTCCATATATGTGTTTGATGGCATGATATATTAAGTGAATTAAAATAAAAAATACAGTGGGGCAAACCTTTGAAATCTAAATCAAGTTTTAGTTCTTCAAATGAAGTAGAATTTTCAAAGAGGAAGAAAGGTAATTGGTTTGGTATATTTTATATCTCATTTAATGAGTAAAATACTTAGTGTGTACTGAGAAATTTTGCTTTGAATATATCACTGAAAAGACAGGCAGTGATCTCCAAGCTCATGGTGCTGACATCCTACTAATTTGATTGATTCTTACAGAACATGAGTTATTTAAGAGCTTATAAGCTGTTAAGAAGCTAACAGACTGTTGTGTTTGATCATGTAAACGTCAGGGTAACTATGCCTTTTCTTGTATCAGTGAGTCATGATGGCATAGGAAGTTCCTGGCTGGATTGGAAGAAAGGGTTACACAAAGTTTTGTAAGAAGACAATGTCACAGTGAAACAGAAACAAAGAAGCAAATAAACACAATAATGAAAAGTAACGTTATTTTAGGGGAATTATGCCTGTGGTAATGGTTCTACTTTATCTAAATAAAACATTCAGTTTTCAAGCCTTTGGTTAAAATTTGTTTGCCAAGAGCCAACACGTTGTACATATTTGAAAGTAAAAGTTGGAATTTGAAAAGTTGGTATTCCCTTAGCAAGAGCTAGCTTCATTTTGAAAATGAACTATGCTGTTCTTTGCTTTGCTGATGCTTCAGCTAAGCTGTTTTTATGCATTCCATCCCTGGTTTCTCTAGAGAGTATATAAAGTAGGCTTCAGTATCGTTCTTGGTACTAATTTACTTAGACATTGATTCGATGGAGATTTGTTCATAGATTAATGATACAGAGTTAGCGTTGGCATCTCCTATCTAGTGCTTTTATGGAGCATTGATTGTGAAAATATTTGTAAAATCCCAAGAGTGCCTTTTGGACTCAAGAAGATTTCATCATACAATAACAAAGAGGGTGTCAAAACCAGTCTGTGGCTGGCTACCATCAGCTCCACCCTAGAGTCGTTTAGAGGCGAATCTGGTTCTGCTGATCTTTCTCCCAAAGGTGATTTATTTTCAGGGTCACATTGGCTGCCTAGACTGGGATCAAACGCCTGGATTCTAGAGATATTCCTGACTCAGTCTTCCAAGAAACTAAACTACAGACATGTGCAGCCATCATCTCCCCTTCATCACCAATGTGAATGCAAGCCAGGGTTTGCCTCACAAGTCTGTTATCCAACCTTGGTTAGTGGAGGCATAGGGTTGTGAATCCAGTTTGTTCCTGTCTAGCCAAGAATGGCAGAATGGTCACCTGCGTTCTTTCTTTCTCCCTCAAGCTATCATATAAATTGCACAGATTTCTTGATTAGAACTTCACAATAGCAAGTTTGCCTCTCAGGGAAGTTGTATAAGGTCAGTTAGTAACATGGCAATTTTATTTAACCTTGGTTATAATATTAGGTCATTGTAGATAATCTCTATCATATATGTTAATACACAGATCCCACGAGCCTAGGACAACTAAAAGAGACTTAATTTCATTTTAAATATTTCTGTGATTTTTTTGCTTATTTTTGAAAAGTTTTGTAAAGAAATGCCTAGTATTTTCCTAAAATTCCAGGCTTTAAAAGTATTTTATACATACAGTTAATACTAACAGGCAACTATGTAATTTAATTATTTTTATTACATTTGTTCTTTTGTGTGGGTATGAGCATGCTTACCTCACTGAACATGTGGAGGTCAGAGAACAATTTGCAGGAGTCAGTGCTCTCCTTCCATTGTGTGGGTTCATGGGTATTGAATTCAGGTCTTTAGATTTGACAGCAAGCACATTTATCCACTGAAACAATCCACCGGCCACAAATATGTGATTTTAAGTTGATCTTTTATTAATTGCAGTTCAATGGTTTTAATCTTGTGATTGCTTCTTTAAGATTCTATTCTAAAATACAAGTGCAAAAGGATGATGGTTTCTAACCCAAGTGTGTTTGATGTTGTTAAAAATAATTATTTTACAAAGATGCCCTTTCCTGCCCTCACAGTGCAAGACTGTTACCAGCAACATGCTTCAAAGACATTCTTTTCACTGTTATGAATGGTAGTAAAACAATTTAGAAGCTTTTGATATGAAAGAATACACACTTTTTTCAATACTGTTTTCTGAATTAGTTATTTTTCTTTAAAATGTGTTTTCAAGGCCAGATTTTCATCATAGAATCTATTCATATCAAGTTCCCAGTGTTTTCTGACTTTGTTAAGAAAGAAGAATAAGTATGAACATCTGAAAGACACCTGACATTGAATGAGAGTCTGGAGCTAGCAGATCAAGGCAAAAATTCTGTCCTGATATTTGCCTTTTTTAAAAAAATACAGATGTTTTGAACCTTGATTTTCACTGAGTGTACAACATGAGAGATAAATCTTCACACATTCTGGTCACTTAGTAAATTATTTTGGTGACATGGGTACAGTTCTACAGCTAGATAAGGTGTGTACAAACTGCAATTTAAAAGATATTCATTTATTTCACCCACAATTAATTAAAGACAATTTGTACTACATTCTGTAGCATAGAGATAAATAAGAAATGCTCTTTAAATATTATAGCTGGGAATTAAATCCCTCTAGTAATTAGTGAACTAAACAAATTTTTAATTGTAACTGCCAAGTGACAGGTATTAAAGACTGATGGGAGGAGAGAGCCACATCCAGTCCTACAGGAAATATGTCCTCATGAACTCTCGGGGTCTAGAGAAGACACAGTAGGCATGTGAGTAAATCCACACACAGTGTCTGGGGTACATAGAAAAACAGGGCTTTAGGAGCAATCGGGAGAGCAATCAGGAAGGAACTAGTTTAGTGTGATGAGAGATGCCTCAGGAGATGATCAGCAACTGGAGCCTACTACAGGGTTTAAAACAAATACTTCTGGCCATTTGAACTTCTTCAGTTGAGAATTCTCTGTTCAGATCAAAGCCC
>LOJH01044843.1:0-13709 GCA_001685095.1 Ellobius talpinus | reverse complement strand
CGCCCCAGGCTGTGCTCCCGGGGGTGCGGAGCTGCAGCTGCGCCCCGGCAGTCTGCAGTGCCCTCGGTCTCAGGAACTCTCCGCCGCCAGGTCACCCTACACCTGTCCCATTGAAAGTGCCGCAAAGCATTTCGCCTGTGTGCGCCGTAACCCCGGGACGTGTGTCCTCAACTTGTGCCCAAGTGTCGTAAGAACCCGGCAGGTCCTGCTGGCTCCTGGGGCGGGGGCCGGGGGGGGGGNGGGAGGATGAAATTTTGTAGGATAGAGAAAACTGAGGCAGAGCTTCGGCGCCACTGGCTCCCTGCCTACGGGAGGACCCTGGAGATTCGGACTTTGGAGGTTAGATGGGAAGTCTGGGGTTGCTGCTCTCCCCTCCTCCATGCCAGGGTCGGCTGTCTGCCCCTTGGGAGTCGACCTCTGTTTCCGAGGTGTGTGAGGTCGCCACTGTGTGGCTCTGGCTCAGACTCAGGGAAGTGGGGTCCCTCGCCAGCCAGCTGCCCAGGAGACATTTGACCGTGCATGGGAGACCAGGGGAGCCCGCAGCTTTTCCTGGCATCTGTCTGCCCAGAGCTTGATTGGAGACTGGCAGAACAGACAAAACAACAGCTTTTTTCCTTTTTGTTAGGCTGTCATTTTGGGGGTGTGAGTGTGTGTGTGGGGTGCTGGTTGTGTAATCAAGGAAGAGTACCACGTTTCTCTCAGTCCACGCGGAGGAAGATTATTTTTAGCTCGGAAGTGGGACTTTACCCACAACTCCCACTCTGTAGCCTGCTTAAAGGCCATGGGCAAACACCCCGGGGTGCTTGTGGCCTTCTAAGAAAATAAGCTCCTAATGCGTGTTTTGGCTGGTAATTTGGAGAACCTAGAGACTTCCCCTTCCCCTCTTGAGAGCTTTGTGATTCTTGCCGTGACAGTCCAGTGTACTGAAATATGGCAAGGCTGTTCGAGTATTGTGGCATTTTTCTAGGAATGGGAGGGAAGTTGGTGCTGGGCCGAGTTTGTAGAGTTCTAGAACTGAAATTGGCTATGATATTTCCTTTCTGGCAATGTATTTATCCTTCTGTCCCCCCTCCCCCACATTCTTTCTCATTCAAAGACGTAGATGGTGGCAAGTGTTTCTGAAACTTTTTGCATATTTGCTAATTCTGGACTCCAGAGTACAGTTCAACAGTTGTGGTTTATTTATTTACAGGTTTGTTTGTTTATTTGTTTTCGGGGCAGAGTTTCTCTGAGTATCAATGGCTATTCCAGAACTCGCTCTGTAGACCAGGCTGGCCTCAGACCCACAGAGATCCGCCTGTTTCTGTCTCCTGAGTGCTGAGATTAAAGAAATGTGCCACCACCACCCAGCTCTTTACAGGTGGTGTTGCCTTTGAGAACAGTTGGGTATTGTGGAGGACAGTAGCAGATTGATGTGGCAGGTCTAACTAATAACTTGGGGTTCGAAGATGCCTGTGTAATAGAGGACACTCTCACTTTAATGTTTGTTTAATTGCAAAGTCCAGTTCATTAAAACTTCTCATATTGATCAACTGTTACCCTGACTGTTTACATTGGGATCCAGGGTTGTAAATCCACCCACTAAATTGACCAGTTTAACCAGCTGCTAAAATAATAACAAAAAAGAGAAACCAGGTTCTCAGAAGGCTTACCTGTTTTCAAACTTTCTGTTCACCAAGCCAGTTGACCTGAGTATTTCATTTAGTACCATCTAATAGAAATGCCTCTTAAAGGAATTTTCATGGACTAGTTGAATAAATAGCAACATTAACAAAAGGATGGCTTCTTTTCCCAGTACATGAGCCTTGTGAAGATTAAGACAGCCACACCTGGCTCTGTGGGCCCTACCTGCTACTTTCTGACACCGGCTACATAAACGTAAAGAATGTTGGGGAGGGAGCTAAGTACACTGCTTTTTTATTCGCATCGTAGAATCTTTAATACGGCTGTTATTTTAATGGCAGATGAGGGACTTTGACACCAAACTTGTGCTGGTAATGCATTTGCGTTTGGGGAGGAAAGAGAAAGATTAACTGCTACACCTTGGCGCCTTGTCTCTCTGGTCTAGAGTAGGAGTCTCATTCAGAGTTTGCTGAGGATGGATGGTTCAGATTGCTGCTAGTCAAGTCTCCAGAGAGGCGCTGCTTTGTTTTGTTTTTGAAGTTGATGACTTATTTGGTGGTGATTGCTGGTTATTAGCAGTGTGTGTGTGTGTGTGAGTGTGAGGGGGATGGTGGTGTGGTAAGGGGTGGGAATTAAGGGCCTTGCACATAGTAAACATGGTGTACCAAGGAACTACAACCATAACTGCTTGGTTATACCTGGCGTCTGTTTAAGAATGATTTTGGCGATTGTAGGGGTGATCTTTTCATATGCAGACACAGACTCCAGTTCTTTAATAGGGAAATGTTTGGGTTACTTTCTTGGTTTAGCCATGCAATTTTAAAATCCTAAAACCAATTAGGCTCTGAGGCTCACATGCAGGTCATCTCAAATAGGTAGTAATTGACCTCTTGTGTTTATTGTCCTTAGCCCGCCCTGTCCTCAGGACTTAACAGTTGCTGGACTCTGGACAGTTGGTCACAACTAATTCTGTTAAGCTGATCTTAGTCTAAACCCATTATCATTTCTGTTCCTCAAGATTCAAGATGGTCATGAGGTTCCTCCTTTGCTTTTACTCAGACTTGAATATTCTACATTTTTTGGAGCCTGCTTACATCTAAAGTGGAGCTAAGCAGTTGGTTAAGAGTCTAACATGTTTTAAAAACATTTCCCCTTTACAAAGCAAGCATAAAATCTGCATTTTTTTTTCTGGGAGAAACCCAGCTCTTTGAATCTGATGGTAAAACAAAAGCTGCTTTCTGCCATTAGGAAATCTGTGTTAAACTTCCTTAGTTTCTTATTTTGCCATACAGTAACTAGTTGGTATTGACCCACTAGTACTGGGAAGCTGTGAAGTCTCCCGAGCTTTCAAAGGAAGGTCATATTAGATTCAGAGTAGCTTTCAACCTTGTTTTATTGTAAGGAGTTTCCAGAAGTCAGCCACTCCTTGAGAGGTTCGATCTGTAACCCAGGCATTCTTGAAAGATGCTGATCTCAGGGCCCCCCACCTTTTGATTCATCGGATGATGACCTACATTTTGAAACCATCTGATTTCCAAAAGGCTCTCCAGCTGCCTCTGAGGTGCAGCCTAGTTTGGGAATCGCTGTTGTATTTCATTGATACAAATATACGTATCATAGAAATGTAACAACTGTACATCAAGTCCTTTGGAACTTTGAAAATTGGAGTTCACTTCTGGTTTCTTAACTTTTCCCCCCAAGACAGAGTTTCTCTGTGTTGTTCTGCTGTCCTGGAACTCGCTCTGTAGACCAGGCTGTCCTCAAACTCACAGAGATCCGCCTACTTCTGCCTCCTGAATGCTGGAATTAAAGGTGTGCGCACCCCCCTGCCTGGCTTACCATTTTAAAAATTGAAATGGGGTGCACTGAATTCTTTATAAATCTGCGGTCTCTCTGATAGCATCGTGATGTTTTCCAGGATGTTTGGTTTGCTAGAATAGCCCATCTCCTAGTTGTGACAGATAAACAAAAAGCTTTTATGACTTGTATATTCATTGCTCTACAGCAAGGCCCCTCTACTGTATTATCGGCTGGGAGTCACGAGGGAGGGTTTTAGTGAACGTAGCTTTCTTCATCCTGAGTGGACAAGTGATGATAATGTGGAAGCAGCTGGAGGTTTGACTAGGTAGTGGAATGTAGTTATGGTCAGAGTGGGATGGGAGAGATGCCTGGGGATTTTTTTCTGTAAGATTTTAAAATAAAACCAACATGCTGGTTATTTTGTTTCTCATGGCTGAAGCCCTTATTGAAATTAATTGATGCTTAATAAATCATCAGTAAACTTTAATCACAGGGTCTTTGCTGAGTTCAGGGAAAGAAAAAAAGTTGCTCAAGTCTGGAAGGATCTGAGTTAAGACAGAATTAGGCACTAGATATACTAAGGGATTAAACTTGGGTTTAAGAAATGGATGAACCTAGTTTTATAGGTTCTTACTTAACCCAGCTCCTTACTTCATGGTTCATGAGTTTAGGCAACTTACTGAACCTCTGTGAGCTTTTTTTCTTAATCTACAACATGAAAATATCTGGTAGGATTGTTATATGGATTAAAAGATGGAAAATATGCACATGAAGATTAAAAGAAAATATGTTCTTTGTATATATTTTTTCTCTTTGTATATTGAGGCAGCTCATTTAAATGTCCCTTTAGTTTTATCTCATTGGATTAATCTACTTTCTTAAAATTCATCTTTTTTATATGTATTTTTTGCTGTTTTTGGTTCTGCCAGTACAGTGACTAGTTCATAGTAGTAAGTGTTGATCTGGTGACATTGGGAGATCCTGAGTCATCAAAGGAAAGTCATGTGATGTTTAGTGTAGCTTTCAACCTTACAGCGTGTTTATTGTAAGGACCCAGAAGGCAGCCGTTCCTTGAGAATTCATTGTATTCCATTTAAATTTTTAAAATGTTAAGAAACAAAGACCTGAACCCCAGTTTCAAAATTTCATAGGACTTGATGTGCAGATGATAAAATGATCTTATTGTTCATACTTATATAGGCTTATGTCATAAATACATATGTTCATATCAACCGATTACAGCAGTGGTGCCCACAATAGCTGTGTGCCAGAAGCCTTTGTAGAGCCTTTGGGTTTGAAACGATGGTTTCAAAGTGTAGGCCAGGATGACTTTTGTTTTCTTTGAGAAAGTCACTGCAGCCCTGGCCCGGTGTAGAATTTGCTATGTGGAACAAGCTTGGTCTCAGTTCCATTTGTGGCTCTCTCCTTAGTGCTAAGATTAAAGGCATGCACCACCATACTTTGCCTGGTGTCTAATTCTTGATCCTTCGTGTCCTGGCTTTCCTCATAAGTGCTGGGGTTACACTGTGCTTGGCTTTACAATATGTGTATGTAAGAGAGAGACAGAGACAGAGACAGACAGACAAGAGTCTCACTGCTTAATCCAGGTTGGCCTAGACTTCAATCCTTTTACCTCTGCCTTCTAAGGGGTACCTGGAGTACCTGGAGCTTCAGCCTACGGCCTCAAACATGCCAGGCAAGTGCTGTTCCATTGAGTTTCATCCTAACCCTCTTTTTACTTATTTGTATATACAGTTTAGATTTACTTATTTATTTTATTTTATTGATGAGTATTTTGCCTGCATGTTTATCTGTGCACCATGTGCTTGTCTGGTGCCCATGGAGGTCAGAAGAAGGTATGGGATCTCCTGGAACTGGACTTAACAGATGGCTGTAAGCCACCTTGTGAGTGTTGGGAACCAAACTTGGGTCCTCTGTAAGAGCAGGAAGTGCTCTTAACTGTTGAACTGCCATCATCAGTCTTTGTACTGGCTAGTTTTATGTCAGCTTGACACTAACTAAAGTCATCAGGGAGGACTGAGCCTCAACTGAGGAAATGTTTCCTTAAGATGAGGCTGTCAGCATACCTCTAGGGCACTTTCTTTATTAGTGATTCATGGTTGGAGAGCCCAGTCCTTTGTGAGTGGGGCTACTTCTGGGCTGGTGGTCCTGGTTTCTCACAGAAAACAGGCTGAGCAAGCCCTGAGGAGCTAGCCAGTAAGCAGCACTCCTCCATGGCCTCTACTTCTGTTCCTGCCCCAGTTTCCAGCCCTGCTTGAATTCTTGTCCTCGCTGCTTTTGAAGATGAATTGTTAAATGGCGCTTGAGTGAAATAAACCCTTTTTTTCTCCCCAAGTTGCTTCTGGTGATGGCTTTCCTGCCAGTAATAGTAACCCCAACTAAGACAGTTAGCAATCAGTTTGAGGTAGTTGTCCAGGCTGTCTTTGAACTTGCCTCAGCCTCTCCAGTAGCTGTTATTACAAAAGTGCCTCATGCCTATCTAAGGTATCTACTAAAATCCAGCCTGCTTCTTACATCTTTCTAAGAATGATTACCCAGTTAGTTGTACTAGAATGTATATAGACGAGCAAGGACTAAAGAACCAGAGAATAGTTGGGCGGAGGTGGCTCATACCTTTAATCTCAACACTTGCAAGGCTGAGGCAGGCAGATCTCTGTGAGTTCAAGGACAGTTTGGCTCCCGAGCTCGTTCCTGGACAGCCAGGGCTACACAAAGAGATCCTGTCTTGAAAAACCAGAGAGAGAGAGGGAGGGAGGGAGGGAGAGAGAGAGAGAGAGTATGGGTGAGAAAAATGAAGCCACGGGACAATTACCAATGCTTTAAAAATATTTTCAGAAATATTGGAGTGTTGGCATGTGCCCAGAATTACTACCTGCAGTAATAAATTAATAACATTATCCAAATTCTGCTTGGTATACTTGGACAGTAGCCCGGAAACTCAAATTAGGCTAGCAGGCTTTGAGGGTGGCCCTGTTCCAGCAGTGCCTGGCATTCATTTGTTGCCATGTTTCCCTTTCTCTGGGTCCTTTTCCTTTCCCGCTCTGCTCTTCCCTCTTCCAGGCTGCCCTTCCTTTCAACGTGCTGATCATGCCGTGATGATTGCAGGCTGGGCTCCTATCACTGGAGGCAGAAAGAGGTTGCTGGTTTGCTAACACCTGTCTCCCGGCTAAATGAATAGGCTCTTTTGTGGGTAGGGTGTTAAGGAAACTGATTAGTACAATGCAGGCTCCAAGGGCTTACTAATGATATAGCATATGGAAATCGCGGGGTGATTTAGAACCATTGTAGGCTTCCCCCCTTACACTATGTATTTTTTATATTGGATTATCATATCAGCCGAACTTTTGCATGTAACCTATGAATCTGTTCACTGCCTAAACAGACTAATTTCTCTCATATTGACTGGGAATCATTTATATTCTGCAGGAGTCCCTATCCTTAAGGGCCTTTGTATTGTTCAGTAGATGTCTAGTGTGTAATACAATTAAAGTTTTGTTCACTGCGTGCTGACATAATTAGTTTAATTTCTGCTCCTTTATATGTTCCTGTTGGCAGCTGGAAAATTAAAATACTAGATGTTGCATAAAACTGCTTTTTTGAGGGTGCTTTTACTGTCAGTTGAATGTACTTAGGCCCCAGGGTACATTTTTAAAGATGTCTTATTCAACTTGCCTGTAATAGTCTCCTTCTCTGTATAGAATTAATGTATTAAGACACATAATTGGTTATTTAAGCATTCAGCAGAGACAGTTTGGCCTTTTACCCCGCGATTATATTTTTTCCTACATCTCTTTTGAGGAAATGTGTGAAATTTTTGGAAACTCTTAAGTATATCACAGTTACATGAGCACAGGACTGTCGCAGGGCCTGAAGACGGGAGTGGTTCTCTCTGATAAGCCATGGTATTTAATTCTCTCCCCGAAGGGTCGGCCTGTTCCTTTTAGATCATAGCGCTTGTAAAGTTGATGTGGAATTGGGAAGGCTGTGAAGCCCAGTAAATCCTTTCATAATTTTCCTGTATGTTTCATAGAAATGGCTTTGACTGTTGGCAACTGAGCTTGCTCTCAAGGAGGCTTTACATTTAATTATTCCAATCCTCATTTAATTTCCTACAGGGCTCATGGGGAGAACCTCACCAGGCTGCTATCATGGCTATGACCTACGCGGGTTTTTATCTGTGCTAAGGCGCCAACCTTTATTTACATTTATTTTAAGTGAAAAGTGACCTTGCTCTGGTAATTTCTCCATTGTCCTCCTATACAGCGTGGACAGTGCAGCTTTCCTGCTGTCTCAGCAGCCTTTCCAGATGAGCACAGTGGAATTTTTGGAGGGGGTTGGAGTAGGGCCTAGGCTTTATGATGCCGCCAGGCTGGTCTCCACCTTGTGGGGTCAGGTGACTCCCCTGCCACAACCTCAGTAGCTGTGAATTTTGGTTTTCAGTGGATGGGTGTTACTTGACTTTGTCAAGCCGACTTCTGACCTCTGTTGTCTCCTAGTTTAACCTTCACACTCATCTGCCTACCCTGGCAAGGGAAGACACAGCCCCACAGCCTCTGGGGGTTTCTTGAGCATTGTAACTGTCTGGCTCCTCCTTAAGGAATTGCTGCCTAGCCATCCCTGCAGGTGTCCAGAGGTCAGGCCAGCTGGAGACTCTGCTGGCCCCTGAGTAGCCAAGGGCAGTTCATTAGTAGTCTGCCCACCATTGTTTATTTGCTGGGTTGTGTTAATAGATTTGAAAGAAAGGAAAGAGCCTTTCCTAAGTAGAGCACCCCTCCCCCACCCAGCTTTCTCCTGTTACCTCATTTGTTTTGGAAACTTTCCAGGTTTGGGATGATCTCTTGAACACACTGACCTAGTGACAACATGAATCAACATACAGTATCATAAAATGTCCTCCACCCCTAATGTCCTCCACCCCCTATTTTTCTTCCCCTTTTACTCAGTCATGACTAAGACGAAGATACCTGCTGTGGAAATAACCATTGCCTCATCCTCCCTCCGTTGGTTTCCAGGTTCCCCCAAGTCTTGAGTCAGTTAGGTTTGGTTGTAGCCTCCCTTAACCACGGAACTAAACCATAAGCTTTACTTGAAAACGCTGGGTAAATGCTCACACTCGGGAAAAGAGGGTGTCTTCTCGTGCTCTGGCAGGTGGGCCAGCAGAAGTCCAGTTGTGTGGAGGAAAGGTTAAAGTTAAGTATGGTTCTCTGATTTTTACAGATATGTAGCCATTGTTTGGACACTTTGGATATTTGTTGGAATGGAGAGGATTAGAGGCTAAAATTATATGCAAAGGTGCAGGAAAGAAAATCTGCTGGGAGGTGGTGGTGCACACTTCTCTCTTTTTTTTGTTTTTTGAGACAGGGTTTCTCTTGTGAAATTGTCCTAGAACTCAGTCTGTAGACCAGGCTGGCCTTGAAATCACAGGGATCCGCCTGCCTCTGCCTCCCGAGTGCTGGGATTAAAAGGCTGCACCATCACAGCCAGCTTGGTGTGCTTTTGATCCCAGGAGCGCTCAGGAGGCAGAGGCTGGTGGATCTCTGTGCTTTCAAGGCCAGCCTGGTCTACAGAGCTTTTTCCAGGACAGCTAGGACTACACAGAGAAATCCTGTGGTGATTTGAAAGAAAATGCCCCTAAAGGGAATGGCACTATTAGAAGGTATGGCCTGTTGGAGTAGGTGTGGTCATTGTAGGGTGAGCTTTGAGGTCTCTTTTGCTCAAACTTTGTTCACTGTGATACTCAGACCAATTCCTGTTGCTTCTGAGTCAAGATGTAAGAAATCTCAGCTCCTGCTCCAGCACCACGTCTGCCTGCATACCGCCATGCTCCCTGCCATGATGATAATAGACTAAACCTCAGAACTTTAAGTGAGCCACCCCAATTAAATGTTTTTCTTTATAAGAGTTTCCTTGTTCATGGTGTCTCTTCATAGCAATAGAAATTCTAACTAAGACAAACTCTGTCTTGAAAAACTAAAAAACAGAGAGAGAAACTTGTTCACCTCTAATTCTGCACTTTGGGCAACACTATTGTCTACCAATGGGAGAGCTGTTGCAATCTGTATCAGAGTTTAGGCCTTTACTAAGTTGGTGGGAAGAGGGAAGGCAGAATAGTTCCTAGAGAACTTGACAAAGGCCTTCTACCTTTTGGTTCACCTTTGGTTATATGGTTAGACTGAACACTCCAGGTGACAGGCCCAGCTCAGTGTTCCCCAGTGTTACAGTGTGGACACAAATGTAGACCAGTAGCTTGTGGACTAGTGACTGAACCAACCAGTTATCACAATGCATAGTTCTATACCCTCAGGCGGTTTTCACTAGACTCCTAAGTCACATTTCCTTGCCTACATCTGGTAGAATTTTTCTTTCTTTTCTCTTGTCCCCCCCTTTCTCTATCCCTCCTTCTTCCTCCCCACAACCCCACATTTTGTTTTGTTTTGTTGAGACAGGTTTTGCTGTAGATGTGGATGGCCATGAACTTGTGCCTTCTTCCAAGTTTATCTGCCTCGTGCTTTAGTTTCAGATGTACTACACCACCACACCTGGCTTCAGTACAGCCTCAAACTTCCAAAACCAGTATCAAAAGTGAAATATTTTTAGAAAGACAAATACTTTAAAAAAATCAAACAAAACAGGGACTGGAGAGAAGGCTCAGTAGCTAAAAGCACTTGCTGTTCTCAGTGCCTACATGGTGGCTCACAGTCATCCTAGGCATGCATGTGGCACACATACATACATGTAGGCAAAACATTCGCACTGAATAAGTAAAATGAAATTTCGTAAGGAGGAAAAAAGCCTCAGAGTCAGAGCACTTGCTTAGCACATGGGCGGGAAGTCCTGGGTTTGGTTCCAACAGTATGAATGTGTGTGTGTACACACACACACCTCCACACCCCCTTCTGGTTTTGTTTGAGAGGAAGTAGAACAAATGTAAAGAGTTCTGTATATCGTGTCAAGATATTCAGGTTTTGACGCTGTGACATGTAACTGTTTTTGAACAGTTCTTACTAGGGCTGCTCTTCTAACTCTTTATTGTGCTGCTTTCGACTCTTAAGTACTGAAATTACAGGTGTGCATTTAACCTCCCCCAACCAAGCATCACTTTTGAAAAGGGGGTAGGAATTGGAATTTGCTGCTAACGTACTTTGACTATGAAAGTAGTGAAACATACTTTGTGTACGTTTTAATATGCTGACTGCAACATCTTTCGTGGAGATAGCACACATTGTGCCTTTTTGTTGTTTGTTGTTTTTGAGACAGGGTTTCATTGTGAAGCTCTGGCTATCCTGGAACTCCCTTTGGCTAGCTTCGAACTCCCTTTGTAGACCAGGCTAGCTTCGAACTCAGTGATCAGCCTGCATCTCCTCCTGAGTGCTGGGATTAAAGGTGTGAGCCGCCACCGCCCAGCTGACATTGTTCCATTTTATTCCTAGAGCTTGGTGAGGTTCTGTATCTCAAATTTTAATTTTCATCAAATCTTTTTTTTAAAATTCAGATTCCAGCCCCATGTGGTAGCACATGCCTTTGATTCCAGCACACTCAGGAGGTGGAGGCAGGCAGATCTCTGAATTCAAGGCCAACTAGGATTGCATATTGAGACACTAAAACAGATTTCTTGTTTCTAGCCCAGACCTGTGGAAGTTAAGTGCTCGGAAGTGAGGTGGTAGCATTCTGTCTGATACAGCTAATCTCTAGTCCCCAGTTGGAGAAGGTGTATCAGTGAGAAAAGAACTCAATGTTCAAAACAAAAAACCAAAAAGGTTGAGAAGTGCAGAAGTCTTTATTTTATAGAGGAGATAGTGAAGGCACAGAGAAACGAAGGGACTGGAGTCAGGTCTGCTGTCTACTGATGGGTGTTATTTAATTTCCAATACTACCGCAGCATGCTTCCTTCCCGCCTTCTGTGCTTTATATCAGAAGCTGTGAGGTTGTGAGAGCAAGGGTACTTTGTTTCCAGCTGGCACTTAGTGGTGGGGAGAGTTAACATATAGGGCTGGAGTGGCTCAGAGGTTAGCAGTACTTGTTGCTCTTGCAGAGGGATCTGGGTTTTGTTCCCAGCACTCAAAGGGCAGGTCACAAACCTGTGTAACTGCAGTTCCAGAGCATCTGATGCCCTCTTCTGCTATGACATTCAAGCAGACATACATGCAGACAGGCTTGTGCATTCATGCAGACATACATGTACAGACATACGAGCAGGCAAGACACCCAGACTAAACTGATGATGTCCTAAACTGTGAAGGACCAGCTATTTCCCCCCCAGATAGGGTTTCTCTGTGCCAGTCCTGATTGTCCTGAAACTCACTTTGTAGACTAGGCTGGCCTTGAACTCACAGAGATCCACCTGCCTCTCTCCCTGAGTGCTGGGATTAAAGGCTTGTGCCACTACCACCCAGCTCAAAGAACCAGCTTTGTAAATGGTTCCCTCCTACCCCTGACCCTCATCTATCATCAAACAATATTTTTGTAAGTTGTAAGAGGAAAAATGAACAGAAAAATCGTGGGCTTGAATGTCATAGCAGTGTCAAAGTGCTGTGAAAATATCTTAAGTGTTTACATGATTTTCTGTCTCTCTTGGCAGATCTGGTGCACACTTTGAATAGCATTGTTCTAGGTGGTTGTGAGGCTATCTGAAGAATTTGATGCTGTGGGTCTAACATCACTTTCTCTCTAGTGCTGCTTGTAACTGTAGCAATCAAGTGAGACGCCTATTCCATCACCTAGGGAATTCCTAGGTTAGAACTATAAAATACAATGTGAGAATTAGGTGAATGGACATTACCTTCGATGTATTTAAGAGTAAATTGGTAGAACTGTACCAGGAGACATACCCAGCTCTTTTAACGAAGTGCTATCATTTCCACCTTCTTTGCCTGTAATGTTTAAGTCACCACCAACCAAGATACTGAAAGACCGAGAATAGAAAATGAAATTTCTAGGTGTGTGGTTTGAGCATTTCATTTCTTCTTGCTTTCCAGCTGTCCTGTGTAAGAATTGTGGGAAGAAACACTAGGCATTTGTATTGGCTGTAATGTCCAAATTGGTATCTGTTTGGGGCTGGGTAGAGAGCTCTCTTGACTTGTGCTTTTCATTCCAGCTTGATTGATTGTTTAGTTGCATGAAATTTTGAACTGGAAAGACTATTGGAACATTATTTGGGTAATTAAATAGTAATGAAGCTGTTTGGATGTTTGCAGAGAACACGATGATAATTTCAATTGTTGAGAAGCGGAGCTGGTCAGAAAATGTGGTATCTGTGGCTTCTGACACAGCTCTCTAGACTGCTGGCCATGCTGGGGTCTTTGTACAAATATTGCTTAACATTTTGGGAGAGAGTTTGTGTTTCTGATTCCAGTGTCTATGGTTCCCCCCCCCCATAGACGTGGAAGTTGCGAAGGGAGAAAGGCATTGCTTGTGTCCAGGTAATTCTTGGCAAGTGGCTTTCTCACAGCATCTCCAGAGCAGATCCTCCCCTAGCCTACTGAGGAAGAGTGCTTTATGGGACCGCTTTGACCTTGGGCCTTTCTTTCCTGTTAATGACCAGTTGGTTGGCTATCCTGCTGTCAGGTTGTGAGCCGTCTTACAGTGGGCCTTGGCTAGTATAACTTCCATTAGGAAAGATGGGTGGGACCCATGAATAAGGGTACAGATGACTTTGAAAGTCTTACTGCCTGCCCTGTGAAGTCTTGATTTTGACTTTGAACATTTCCTTTGGTGACGGATGTAATAAAACTGTCTCTACAGACAGCCTCCTTCCTATTGGAATCATATGCTGGCCACAGGAGCTTGGGAAGCTGGGTAGTTTGGCAGGGTTTATTTTACCCACTCTGTTGTGGAAGATCTTTTTCTGAATGAAGTTGTACGTTCTAATGCTCTGTAGATCAGGCTGGCCTTGAACTCAGAGGTCAGTCTGGAAGGCTTGTTCTTGCCTAATAATATGAGAGAACCTTTTGTGCAAGACTGATCAAAATACTGGCGTTTCTCTGCTGTGTGGAATATGCCTCTTTGTGCTGTATTTTACTTGAATGAGAAGTGCCAACTCAGGGCTCCGTGGGAGAGCACTTTACTTCTCTAGCACATGCCAGGCACGGGGTTCCTTCCTGTACCACAAAAACCAAACAGGACAAAACAAAACACACAGCCTGTGCCAGGACTTTTTATCATATTAACCCATTTAGCTCTCCTGGTCATCCAGCAGGATGTCCTATGCTATTACCTGTTGAGGGAGATTTGTCTGTATTCTGTCAATCATGTATTTTAATAAAATG
>LOJH01044842.1:0-11747 GCA_001685095.1 Ellobius talpinus | reverse complement strand
GCCAGAACCTGGAAACAACCTAGATGCCCCTCATCTGAAGAATGGATAAAGAAATGTGGTGCATTTACACAATGGAGTACTACACAGCAATAAAAAATAATAACATCTTGAAATTTGCAGGCAAATGGATAGATCTAGAAAAATACACATTGAGTAAGGTATCCCAGACCCAGAAAGACAAATATATTCTCACTCATAAGTGACTTTTAGACAAAAGGCAAAGAGAAACCAGCCCATAGGCCACAACCCCAGAGAACCTAGACAACAAATAGGACCCTAAGAGAGACAGACATGGATCTATACAGAAAGGTGAAAAAGACAAGATCTCCTGAGTAAATTGGGAGCATGGGGGTCATGGGAGAAGGAAGAGGGGAGAGGAGAGGAAGGGAGGAGAGTAGAGAAAAATGTATAGCTCAATAAAAACAATAAAAATCCCTTGTGAATGCCCAAAGATTTGAGCAGCTGGTGGCAAGTTAAAGTTTTGAAGGGGGAATTTCAAGAGAACACTCAGACAGATCACTGGGGAAAAGAGGTTTATTAGACAGCCAGAGAGGGAACAGCATAGTAGGGAATCAGAGGGCATTCAGGGCCCAGCACAAGAGACAGACAGGATGGAGGGAGTCTCTGAAGAAAGAATTCAGAGCCCAAGTGGCAGAGGAGGGAGCATCTTCTTCATGTCTCAGTGGGTCTGCGAAAGGCAGCCAGCTGCTGTATGAGCAACAACTGGATGCTGACCGTATGTTCCTACAGGAAGCGGGGCAGTAGTACACACATTACTCTCCATTCTTTACCACTGGGGCAGCGCCTCCCTTCCGGGAGGTACATGGTGTCATATTTAAGAACAGTTTTAATCCCTACAAAAAGTAATCTTTGCTTTGGCATGGAAAGGCCATGGCAAATACAGAGAATAGAAAGAATAAAAGAAAAGTCACCAGCAGGTATTCTGTTGTCCTTGGACCCACTTTGGCCATTTTGACATTCACTCAGAAGACTCTTGCTAAATGTCAGCTCTGCACCGCCGGACTCTGGATGGACATCACTGGACAGCCCTGCTTCCCAAGATCTCACAGTAGCAGGAGACACAGGCCACTAAACACTGCTGTAACGGAGCCACTCAGGAACAGGGCTTTGTGTGAACAATTTCAGTGTATTTGTATATTCAACTTCTTTTAAAAATATATTTGCATATATACAAACCAATCAGTTTCATAAAGGTGTTTTCAGACATCTGTGGGATGGGCTTTGATCATCTTCATTGCCGTCTGTTATCACCTCCCACCCCGCCCCTTTCCCTCCTCTAATAGTTCTTCCTCCACGATCATGTTGTTGTTACTTTTTTCAAACTAGATTTCATATGAGACAAGGCTATGCAATACCTATCTTTCCTAAGTCCGGCTTATTTGCTAAACACGATGTTCTCTAATTCCATATTCTTTCGACAAATAATTTCCTCACCTGGTATCAAAGGCCAGTGTGTCTGCACCCCTGGAGCAAGCTTCCTGCAAGGGCAGTGTGTGCAGCCTATGCAGGGGACACCAGGGCCCCCCACTGGTGTTGGAGGCAACCAAGCGCTGGAAGCCAGCTTTCACCGTATTTAACCCTTTCAGCTTTTCGAGAAGGGACCTGTTTTCAGCTGCTTCACTTGGTTTGAGGATCTAGATCCTGTGCTTTGGATGTTGTTTTATTTTTGCTGCAGGTGTTGGTCTTATTACGAGGTGAGGTCTTGTGGGAGGTTCTTAGGTCACTGGGAACCAGCCTTAGAAGGGATTCTCATGGTACCCTGATGTTGTGATCCAGCTGCCCTCACTCCCCCTGACCCACAGTGGAACTTCCTTGCATTCTGTAAATGACAAGGATGTTTGTGTTCTTTCTGGCCCTGGGTCTTCACAGAATTAGTAGAGGTATAAAAGGTTGCTGGGCAACTAAAGGTTGCTGTTCTTCCACCTNCACCCCCACCAGTCTTGGCTATCCAGGCTGCACTGGCTGCAGCACCCTGACTTAGTTCATTATAAAAGGAACAACCTTACCCCTCTCCCTCACTCTGGAATCCTGCTTTCCCATGGAAGTTTTACTAGTCAGGGTTACTCTTGCTATGTTGAAACACCATGACCAAAGAGACTTGGGGAGGAAATGTTTTATCTGGCTTACACTTCCACATCATTGAAGGAAGTCAGGACAGGAACTCACACAGGCCAGGAACAGGTGGAGGCAGGAGCTGTTGCAGAGGCTGTGGAACAATGCAGCTTACTGGCTTGCTCCTTGTGACTTGTTCAACCTGCTTTCTTACAGAACCCACGACCACCAGCCCAGGGATGGCACCACCCACAATGGGCTGGGCCCATTCCCATCAATTGGTAATTAAAAAAATGTTCCAGACTTGTCTACAGCCTGATCTTATGGAGGTATTTCCTCAATTGAGGTTCCCTCCTCTCAGATGACTATGACTTGTGTCAAGATGACATAAAACTAGCAAGCTCAGAAGTCTCTGTTCAGGCTCCACTATGATGCCATCTGCCATAAGACCCTCGCCAGTGCCCAAACCAATTGGAAATACCTAATTTTAGATTTCCAGCCTCTAGAATCATGGGCTAAGTAAATCTTTTTTTTTTCTTAAAAACCCAGTCTTGGGAATTTTGTTAAAGAAAAACAAAAACAGAAAACACTAGGTTATGGTTACAGAGTCAAAACCTGGGACCTGACCCTTCAAAGAGATGCTCCAGTGGAATGATGATGGTTGCTATGGTGCTGCTACAGGAGCCTGTGATAGAGAACCTAGTCCAGTCCATGGTCAGAGAAGAGCACCCTGAGTAAGGGTAATTAAGTCTGAAATACAACAGAGGAATATAAATAAAGTCAACTCCACTCTTTCCTCTCATCTTCCAATAGGTTTCAACTTCCCACAATTATGGCTCTCATGGGCTCTACTTCTCACATCCTCATCTGTCTTGCTTTGCAGTCCTCCTTTTCGGGGATGTTCTCCCTAGTAAGCCTCCTCCAACCCCTTCTCGATGCAAGTCTTAAAACCAGAACCCTGGCCTGCCATACACTCGCAGAGCCAAGTTGAATATTTCTATTCTTTCCTTCCCTAGAAAAGCTTTCCTAGCACCCGACATCAATCACAGTTCACACTAAAATGCTAGACTGACGTTTATCCAAATTTTGGGCAGGATGGGGCACAGACTTCCTGATAAGGAGTAACTCTGGGACTTTTAGCACCTAGCTATCCCATAAAGTTCAGGCAAGAGCAAAGCCTGGGAACTTGGGGAACCTGGACTCTTCCCTAAATTAAGAGGCAGATCGAATCTTTTAGGGTGGAACTAGCTCTATTCCAACCAGCTGGTCTTCCCTCCCAGACTTCCTCCAAATGACCCCTTAGCTGAAGAAGGGGAAGGGAGATAGGATGCTGATCCCAGGTGGCTGCACACCAGATCAACCTGCCATGATCTCACTTCTGCTTCTCTGTAACTCTTCCACACCTAGGGAAACTCAGAAACACCTGGCAGGTGGCAAAACCTGAATCTATCTGTTGGGACAGAAACAAATACAAATAGCAGAGAAGCTGATGGGACTAGAGTGGAGAATGTCTTTGCCAAGATAAAGATGCACCCGGATACTGATTCTTTTTTTACTTTTTTTTAAATTCTAGACAGGGTTTCTCTGTGTAACATCCCTGGCTGGCCTTGAACTCACAGAGATCCTCCTACCTCTACCTCCCAAGTGCTAGGATGAAAGGCTTGCACCACCACCACCCTGCTCAGACTGTTTCTTGAACATACTTCCTCTTCCAGAGGATAATCTTCTGGGGATGCTAACCCCAGGGAGCCCCCAGAGGTAGAGGATCATTGTTGGGGAGAGGCCAATGTAGTTCAAAGCACTGCTTAGAGAGTCCTCATGAGAGAGCAGAAAGAGCCTGAGGCCAGGACAGATACACCTTTGAAAACTACAGATGCAGCAATGTTAGTAATAACAGCAACAGATGCTTCTAGTGTTTACTGTGTGGGAGACATGTCTCCAAACGGCTAGCAAATTTGAATTCATGTAACCTTTGATCCAAAAGAGCCTGCTTCACCGAGCCTTTTATAGGGACTAGGTCTTGTTGCCAATCTGTCATTTTGATAAGATTATTTTAGCTTCAAAGAATTCTGATATCGAAGGAGAGCTTGGTCCTGCCTCAACTTGATATGCCATGCTTTGCTGACTCCTGTGGGAGGCCTTACCCCTTCTGAGGAGTAAATGAGGGGTAGAAAGGAGGTAGGGGGAGGGGACGGGAGGAGAGGAGGGAGGGAAAACTATGGTTGGTATGTAAAACAAATTTTAAAAATTTAATAAAAAAATAATTGTGGTATCATGACACTGGTTGTTGATTTAACATACTGAGCACACAGTATGCTAGGCATTGGGAACACAGAGACATCTCCTTCCCTGAAGAGTCAGTGACTTAGAGAGATGACGAAAAGAGATAAGTGCTTTGAAGAAAGCCCGCCCACAGCATGCTGAAGAACGCGGTGGAAAAGAATGGGGGACATGAGGTGTGGGGTCTCAGAAAAAGCAGAGAGGCAAAGGTGTACTTCATTAACTCTTCAAGGAAGAATGGAAGCCAGGCAAAGAAAGACAGGCGCCCTGGCCAGATGGCACAGGGTGATAAATCCCAGGTCAGCAGGGACAGAACTTGGAAGCGGGATGAGGAAGTGAGTGGCAGAGGAACCTGAAGCAATTGCATGCGCTGCTGAGAGCTGTGCCAAGTGAACCTCACTTTGCAAGTCTAGCTCATGTGCCCAGATTAAAAGCCAAGTGTTCTTGCCAAACCATGTCACATTTCAAATCCATGATTAAATAAATAATTGCCGTTGTTGGAAGCCACTGTTTTTGAGACAGCTTGTTTTTCAGCAATAGATAATGAAAACAATCACTTTGGAGGTGAAAGAAGGAGGCGGAGGAAGGAGGCTAAGGGCAAAGGACAATTGTTCACACTAAGCCCCAGCAGTTTGTTCCTTCTGGGCCTCATACTTGGTTAAAAGCTAACATCTGGAAGCTAAGTGTATCAGCTAATTAGTATCAGCCTGTGGTTGTAGGTGATTTAAAAAGAGTCTTTAGGCTTCCAAGGTAGGACGAGGGCATATCCCCAAAATCTGGATAAAAAGTCAGAAGTAAGGTGGGATTCTCCCATCTTGAAAAGGTCACAGACTCGTAAACTAATGTCAACCTAAAGGGTAGTGGCTTCTAACAACCTGGTCACAAGCCTCTATCCTTTCTGTCGTCTTATTTTTGAAATAAACCAGCATGGCGGTTCATGCTGGTAAGCTCATCATTCAAGAAGTGGAGCAGGAGGGTCAGAAGTTCAAGGCCATCCTCAGTTACATACATAAACAGGAGAGTGAGACAGCTGTTCCACCAGTAGCCAGGAATTAGAGAGATGGACACTGGTAAAGTCACTTACTTCCTCGTTTCCACCCACACTGGGATGGTGTCAACCACAATCAGGGTGTGTTAACCCTCTGTGGAATGCCTTCAGAGCACAGCTAGAGGTAGGTCTCCTGGATGAGCCTTAATCCCATCAAGTCGGCAATGAGGGTTAACCATCCCAAATGTACGTCAGTGTCTTGTACGGCTTCATGCTGTTGCTGGAACAGCAGTTTTTTCTCCCGCGACTGAACTCGACAAGAGGCTGATCGATAGGAAGATTGGCAACTAAACTGGAAGAGATTCCCAGCCAACAGGTGTACAAAGCACAACACGGAACCCCGAGAAACACGGAAAAGCAAGGCAACACAGCTCCTCCAAAAGTTTATAACACTGAGGCTACTGAGTTCAAAATACTGACCTGGGAAACTGGGATAGGAAGAATTTACTGTTAAGAAGTATCCGTTACCTCCAGGAGGACACAAATAAGCAGATGTATCAAGTCCAAGGCCTGGCGTGGGAAGTCGCTGATGCTGATGCTGATGCGCAGGCAAAGCCAGCGAATGCGTGAGAAAGCGATCCAGATGGCACAGGCGGCCACAGAGAAGGGAAGCGCAGCAAGAGGCTTTGAAGTCAGCATAAAAGTACCAGGTTTCTTCACACAAAGAAATTACAAAGAATCAACGAAACAAAGAATTGTTCCTTTGAAATGATAAGAAAGGCTTTAGCCATATTAGTCAAAACAAAGAATACTAAAATTAATAAAAATTAGAGCTGAAAGGGGCATTACAATAGTTACCAATGAAATTTAGAAAATCCCAAAGACATATCTTAAAAACTTATATTCCATTAAATTGGAAAACCTAAAAGGAATGAATGGCTTCAGAGATGCATATAACCTGTCAAAACTAAATCAAAAGAGATTAAAACTTTTTTAAGTAGATCTGCAACACACAGTGAGATCAAAGCAGTAACTTAAAATTTCCCAATTAAAATAAGTTCACACCCAGATGGATTCTCTGCAGAATTCTACCAGGCCATTAAAGAACCAATATCCATTCTTAAATTATTCCATAAGACAGAAAAGAATGCTCTCAAATTCACTTTTTGAAGTATTACCCTGATAACAAAACCAGATTCAAAACAAAAAGGGCTCTCTGCCAGAGATCACCACCATCATGGGTACAAGTTGCAGGCAGCCCATCAAGCTGCCTAGGGTAAACCAATGTGCTGGGCAGGACCAGTTCACAGGGACAGGGCATGCAGGTACATGTGGAATTTATGGATGACACCAGCCACTCTATCATCCAAAACATCAAAGGCCCTATTTGAGAGAGTGATTGACGGTCTCACCATGCTGGAGTCAGAAAGAGAGGCTTGGAGGTGGCTTGGTCTTACTGCCTGGTCCTGGATATCCACCCCTGGGCCCATGATGACCTGCAACTGTTAAATAAGCCATCTGTATTTTTTTAAAAAAAAAGGAACAAATATAGACCAATATCCCCTGTTGTGCATAGACACAAAAGTTCCAATAAAACACTTGCAAACCAACTTCAGCATGCATCAAAAAGGTCATTCATCATGATCAAGTTAGTTTCATTCCAGAGACACCGAATGAATCAACAAATATACCACAAAAATGTACTCAAGGGTGGAAACCATGTGATCAATAGACACAGAAAATGCCTTTGACAAAACCCACCATCTCTTCATGACTGAAAACCCTGAAGAGACTAGAAGTTAAGGAATCATGTCTCAACATAATAAAGGTTATCTATGATACAACCTCAGCCAACATCATGATAAAAGGAGAAAAGCTGAAACATTTCCACTAAAATCGGGAACAAAGCCCCATTGTTTCCGGTCCTGTTTAACACAGTACTTCAAGACATAGCTAGAGTGATAAGTCAAGAGAAGAAAATAAAGGGATACAAATATAAAAGAAGGAATCCCAAGTATCTTTATTTGCAGATGGCGTGATTCTACACAAAAAGAAACTACTGCAGAAAAATCTCATACCTAATAAAGATTTTCATTGTGTAGCAGGATACAAAATATGCAAAATTCAGGGCTCTTCCTGCATACCAATGACAAGCAAACTGAAAATGAATTAAGGAAACAATCTCATGCACGATAGCCTCAAAAATTAATACAATAAGTGGGAACGGGCCTTACAAATTAAGTAAAAGGTCTCTATAATGCAAACTTTAAAATACTGAAGACGAGGCTGGAGAGGTGACTCAAACACTTGCTGCTCATCCAGAGAACCCGGTTCCATTCTCAGCTCACTCACCGGTGGGCTCACAACCTCCTCTGACTCCAGCTCCAGGGGCTCTGACTCCTCTTCCGTCCTCCCTCCGTGTCACCTGCACACATGAGGCATTCATTCACACATGCACACATAAATAAGAACAAGGATGAAAAGAACACCAAAGACGGAAATTGATGAAGATACCAGACAATGGCTGACACATGGGCTGGAAAAACAAATACTGTGAAAATGGCCTTCCTACTAAAAGCAGTGAAGGCTTTAAAGGTGAGCGGAGCGAGGAACATATGAGATCACGAAGTAGAGGCATGATCTTCCTTGTAAAATGGTGGATAGAATACAGCTGGGGACTAAAGGGAATAGGAATGTTTTATCATTCCATCTGCATCTCCACGTCCCAGAGATGACTTAATGAGCCCGCCCAGTAAACCTCATCTCCCAAACCTGTGGACTTTCTCTATCATCAGACTGGTCTCAGCTGATGCAACAAAAGCAGTCACCAAAACCATAGCAGCATCTACCTCGCACAGATGGGGCTAAAAGTCTCCAACAGGAAATCCACGGAAGCTAGATGTGTAGGGATTTCACAGAGGTGTTCCCCTGGGACTGGAGCCAGAGTCACCATCAGTAAAGCACCAAAGAAAGACAAAGCCGCAGGAGTGTTTCACCACACATCCACCAGTTGCTCCCCGCCCTGTAGAAAGGAACACAGCAGTCCTGGCTGGGAGGAGTTTGCCTTGGCTATCCACAGCCTGGAAGAACAGAGTCAAGAAAACCATATGCACAAGGGATGCTGGGAACCCACCCAAGAACCAGACCCTTAAAGGCAACCTGGTTCAGGACCAAGGAAACAGTGGCCAAACAGCCAAGGAGATGAAATCAACATTCAGGCCAGTGATATCTGTGTGTGTGTGTGTGTGTGTGTGTGTGTGTGTGTGTGTGTGATATGTCTGTGTGTGTGTCTGTCTGTGTGTGTGTGGTGTGTCTGTGTGTGTGTCTGTGTATGTGGTGTGTCTGTGTGTGTGTCTGTGTGTGTGGTGTGTGTGTGTCTGTGTGTCTGTGTNTGTGTGTCTGTGTGTGGTGTGTGTCTGTTTTCCACCTCTCCCTCTTTCCCCACTGTTCTTTATATCACAATGATTCTGCAGTCTTACCTCTCCAAACAGCTCTCCTCCCTCCCTATTGCTACGCCATCTCTAATAGTACAAGAGGACACTGTAGCAGGGCCACCCTGTCCCCTATTGCCAGCGTCTTTTACTGTTTTATACACTCTGTGCTCTCTCACTCTCTTACTCTTTCTTCCTTTCTCTTTGTCCTTATCCTCAATTGTTCCATAAAATAGAAATGGAAGGAAATTTTCCAAACACCTTTTTTGTGAAGCCAATATTACCCTGATACCAAAACCAAACACTAACAACAAAAAGAACTAAAAGTCAACTTTCCTAATAAGCAGAGATGCAAAACTTCTCAATAAAATATCTGCAAACTGTATTCAAGAACACAGCCAAAAGAATTATTCACCATGATCAAGCTGGCTTTCTTCCAGGGATGCAGAGATGGTTCGATAAACACAGATCAATAAAGGTGATAAACAGACTCACCATACCAGGTTTCAAGTTATGCTACAGAGCCACAGTAGTAAAAAGATCATGACATCTGCACAAAAACACACTGATCAATGGA
Organism: Ellobius talpinus; assembly: GCA_001685095.1. NCBI lineage: Eukaryota > Metazoa > Chordata > Mammalia > Rodentia > Cricetidae > Ellobius > Ellobius talpinus. The sequence goes on along the minus strand of LOJH01044842.1, from coordinate 2,398 downwards.
ATGAAACTGATGACCGAGATATAAGTCTGTATACATTTACACACCTGATTTTACTAAGCCGCCAAAAACATACATGGGAGAAAAGAGAGTACCTTTAATAAACAGTGTTTGAAAAGCTGGATATCTACATGTAAAGAATGAACGAGAAGTATTCATTCTCACTCCGCACACAAATCAATTCCAAATGGATCAAAGAGCTATGAAATTCCATAACATCTAAAAGAAAGAGTAAGGGGTACACTTCAGGATTCAAGCTTAAGTAGGGACATCCTCAGTAGAACTCCAGTCATCTGGGAAATTGGACCAATGATCAACAAGTGAACTGGTAATCACAAAATTAAAAGGCTTCTTACTTCAAAGAATCTGTTAGTTTAGCAGGCAGCTAGACATCTGACAGAGGATGCACACACACAACCATGGCTGCTGCAAGTTCTTGGTGGCAATGGTCCTGTCTAGCATGTGCAAGGAGCTCAAAAAACTAGGAAAACACACAGTCCAATTAGAAACTAGGCTGTGGAACTGAATAGGGATCTCAGAAGAAGAAACACAAATGGCTAGGAATTTGTTTGTTTTTGAGACAGGGTTTTTCTGTGTAACAGCCCTGGCTGTCCTGGAACTTGCTTTATAGATTAGACTGGCCTCAAACTCACAGAGATCTGCCACCCCTCCCCGCCTCCCAAGAGCTTAGATTAAAGGCATGCATCACCACTGCCTGGCAGAAATATTTTTAAAGTGTCCACCATTCTTAGCCATCTTAGAAATGCAAGTTTAACTACTTGGAGTTACCCTACATCACATATTATATGCATCCCAGAAGCCATAGGATGCCAAAGAAAAATCCCAATGCCAAGTAATAGACAAATTCCCTAAAGTCGTAGGTCATAGGTATGCCAGAGACTTCATTGCCATTTCTCCTGGTTGCTCACCAGAACCTGATGACAAGTACCTATTGTTAAAGACACCACACAGATTGGTCTCGGGGCATCAAGAAATCAAATGGACACTGGCCAGAAAGCTTTCTCTCTACTAGTTAACTTTCATAGTACTAGAAGGAACTCTGGAGACTGCTAGAAAGACAAAGTCACCAACAATCTTACATAGCTGTGAACCCTGTGAACTGCTATAATGACCAGCACCACAAGATATGCCCATGTGTGCAATGGTAGCATGAGTGTTATGGGAGTAACCAACCTCGTTCTAGTTGGATTTAAAGTTCACACTGGAGGTCACCCTCCCCCCATATTCTTGAGTCTGCTGGCATCACAATCAAATAGGAGTCCCTGGCTAGCAGGAAGACATCCATGGGCCTGCCCGGCACCTTGAGGCACCAGGCAGGTGGACCTCATAATGATAAGCAATTATGTGGTGAAGAAATGGGAGATAAAGAGAAGCAGAATGGTCCATGTGTTGTGGAAAGACACAGAAAGAAATGAAGACGGTGAGGAGTGGGCTGGTAGATAAATGAAATTTTAAAGGGCACTTTAATACCATAAACATTTAGCATAATAATATCAATAGGTTCATCCTTAGTGCTTGTGAGCTACCAAATAATGGGTTTTTGGTTAGATTTATAGTTCCAGGCATGTGTTTCCTCCTGTGGTATAAACTTATTATTATTAATTTAAATTTATTGATTCTTTGAGAGTTTCACATCATGCACGCCAATTCTGCTCACCTCCTAGTCCCCCATATCCTCCTCTCACCCCAACAGTACCCCACCACCAAAGAAAATAAAACACTGTAAGCAAGCAAGCAAAAATAAGAACAAAATACAATTTTAAAAAATCAAACCAAAATAAAAAAACAACAAAAAATCTCTTTGCTTCTCCTTCTTTCCTGCCTCTCCAACACCTCTTCATTTGTCTGGTGGCATTGGGAGCCTCGGTGTGTCAACAGTAGACCCTTTTGTCCTGTCAGCTTTACTAGCAAATCTTCATTGCAATGAGCCACTAGTCCGGTTCAAGGCCTCTGGTTTCTGGTCCACCATCACCACTGGATCCTCACTGGAACTCCTCTGAGATATCCTATGGCCACCCCAAGTCTTGGAGATCCTGCAGGTGTTGTTCCTCAGGACCAATCCCTTCACAAGCTTTTGAAGGAGATACTTGCACTAATAGTCAAGACGCACAATCAGCCTGCGGATAAAAAAGATGTGGTACAATAGAAAGCCACAAAGCTGTAAAGATTTTACCATTGGAAGGAAAATGGATGGAACTGGAAGTCATTGTGGCAAGTGAAAGAGAACAGAGACAAAGGGACACAAATAATGTCGATACATTTTTAAGAGCTGAAGTAGTGTAACATGAGGGCCAGCTTGTTGGGGTTTCTGTCCCGCCCAGTACCCCAGCTGGCATGCCCCAAAGAAAGTCACACAGAGATCTTCATAAGCTACAAAACT
>LOJH01044841.1:13722-27130 GCA_001685095.1 Ellobius talpinus | reverse complement strand
GGGGTACTGGGCGGGACAGAAACCCCAACAAGCCGGCCCTCATGTTACAGAGAATAACTTGACCATTTGTATACTTGGCTCTCTCCTACCAGGTGGGTCCCAGGGTTCAAACTTGGATCATTAGGCCTGGCACCAGGTGCCCTTTATCTGATGAGCTGCCTTGCCAGCCCACTAATGTGCACTAGTAGTTGCTAGTGTTTAGCAGTGTTGTTGTCAAAATTATCCCCTTTTAAAAATATTTCATTTTATGAGTGTGAATGTTTTGCCTATATGTACGTGTGAGCACTATGTGCATGTCTGGTGCAGCAGGAGACCAGAAGAAGGTGTTTGTTGATCTGGAACTGGAGTTATAAGCAATTATAAGCATCTGTATGGGTGCTGGATATTGAACCTGGGTCTTCTGCATGAGCAGCAACTCTCTTAGCCACTAAGCCATATCTTCAGCCCCATTCACTTCAATTTTTTTAAACAGTGTGAATTTTGCATCTATACTTGTGGATAAATTTGATCCACAGTTTTTCTTTTATGCAATATCACTGCTTGGTTTGGGCACTGAGTTAATTCTGGGTCCCTAAGAGCTGGAATGTTCCCTTCTCCAGTTAAAACTGTTTTTCTAGGATTCAGAAATGAAGCCATCTGGACTTGAATTTTATCTGTGGGAAGGTTTTAAATTAAAAATTCACTGTCTTTAATACATGGATGGCTATTCAGATGACATATTTCTTCTTTATAACAGTTTAGTTTTCTGATAATTCTGGTCTTTCAGGGTATTCTAATCCATTTCATCCCAGTTGGAATTTTAGGGGTATGTATGGAAAACAGTGTTTTCTCATTCCTGATTAAATAATTTGTATTCTCTTCTAGAAGATTAGCTAGAAATTTGTTAATTTTCATGGCTTTTCCACCAAAAGCTTTTAAATTCATAAATTTTTCTCTATTATCCTTTACTTTGGGGGGTTCACTGCTCATTGTTCTTAGCTTATTTTTCTATTTATATTTGTTTCTGCTTATCTATCAGCTCAAGTTCTATTATAATATTCAGGTTAAAATGACAAGTACTTCTTCCCCATGGGGCATGGCTATAGACTCCTTTTGTCATGTATGTAAGCACCTCACCATCTCAGTCCAGAAGATGGGTGAAATGAGGAAGATTGTAGACTAGAAAGGTGGTTCTAAGAGACTGCATGACCCTCAGTGCTTAAAATATTAGTTATGAAGCTCTATTCAGAAAAGGTTTGGTGATGTCATCCATAGATCAAAATGAATGAGCAGCTATCAGGTATTTGATGAAAAGCAATATGTAGGCATATTCTTATGATGTTTGAAAATTTCAGGTAAGGGAAAAATGTCACAAATATTTATTTAAGATAAAAGATCACTCCAAACAGAATAGATACCAGGTTGTCTTGAGATGTTGTCTTACAGTAGTGGAGAAGCATTTGGATAAAGTTAGTGGTCTAGGAAAGATATCCCACAGAGCAAATGCCATGAAAAAGTGCTGTCAAGCAGACAGGGCACAGCAAATATTTTTCCTGTTTATCTTCATTGAGAAATTACATGCTGCTATATTCTAGGTATTTCTGAGATGAGTCAACACAGCTTATTGGAAAAAAATCATAGAATACATGCTCTGGTAGCATAAATTAATTTAAATGTAAAATTCTATCAGAATCACAAATAAAATAAAAAGAATGAAAATTCTAGTATAACTATCTTAGATAATTCTTGAAATAGCAAATTCTTGGAATAAAAATACCAGTGTAATGCTATCAACATGATAGACTATGGAAAAAAGTGCCGTATCCCAATAAAAATAAGCTTTGGACAGTAAAAAGTTGTTAAATTATGCTGGTCTCTTTATCATATAAGAAGCACATATATCTATATATGTGTTCATAGTGGGTGTTTTGTTTATTAAGCATACTGACAGCTAGAATAATATCAATATCGACTTTATGTAAGTGTAAAATGTGATTTTCATCTTCCTGTTAACTTTGTGGAAGATTAAATATAAATTATATGATGAAAGAAATCAAGAGAGATGACTAGTCTTTGGCCATTTCTGATTTCTCTCTACTTCCTACTGTCCCAGAAATCTGCTAAAGGGCACAACAAAGGGCCAAGCACCAGCAGCGTTAAGTCAGCACAAGACCAGCAGCCACTCTGAAGAGCTCCTGGACCCTGTACCAACTTCACCTGATTCTTTATTCTTTGTTCATTATGGCAGCAAACCTAACCTATCCTGACTGCTACGTATAAAGCAAGATAACAGAAAGCTAATGATGTTGTCATGAATACTAAACGTATCAAACACATCCATGTGTTCAACTTACACGCTTTTGAAAGAGCCTCTAAACTCTTAAAACCTGTTGTCTACAAGACATGTGAAAAAATCTTGATGATCCTGAAGAAAGATGTAAAATGTAGTTGGTAAGTTAATGAAGCAAAGGTTGCCACATTGCGAGTTAGCACTAAGGAATGAGGATAAGTTTTCTTGATGAATTACATAAACTTAACTCCCAGTTGAATCACCATGAGCCTTTTTATTCATAAGGAAACTGGCATATGTAAAGCAAAAGCTATTAGAAGATGTAAGAAAAGAGCACAGTAAACAAAGTACAGTTTTGAGCAACCAAAGACAAAGTTCTCTGCAGCATATGGGCCCGCACACACCGAACTGTGTAAAGGAGAGAAAAAGTAATCAGACGTTCAAGATGCTGTGGGAAAGCCTGTAACTTCCTACCTGCGTGTGTGTTGATTTAGTAACTAGAAGAAGCAATTTCCATCACGTTTTGAGAGCACAGTTTTCATTGTCTCAGGGATGGGAGAATGAGCAATTTGTGAAGCTTTGATGTAGGGACAGGACGAGTCATGACTAGGGTAAGTGACAGAACCTGAGAACAGGTGATGCACTGGTTTTGATGCTGAGGGAGTGTGAGAAAAGGCCCATGATGGACACAAGTCTCCTCTGTGGGAGCAAGAGAGAACAGAACCATGGAGACCATTTATACTGTTAATGCCACAGGTAGAACATGACCTATCTCATATCTAGAGCTAAGCTTGTGTGAACATGGCTATGTTATGGATAGGTGAAGTGCCTGTTGCAAGGCTTCTCCACTCTTTTTGTGTGCTTTTTTAAGACTTAATCTTGTCTTTGGCATGACAGGCCTTCTGGCCATGTTTGAGGATGATTAGCATGCCTCCTCTGAGACCTCAATTCATCGATCTACATACACCCAGCTCATTTGATTATTTCTTAGATTTTTACTTTTTATCTCAGATTCTGAAGCAGCAAATGATCAAATTAGTTAGTTCTGCTGATCTCCGAAAGAGATTCTTAGAGACACTAGAAGATAAAAGGGAACTTTTCATTATTCTGCATCTTTTTAAAATTAGAAAACATAGAGCAGATTCCAGAAATGAAAGAAAGACATTTGTTATCATTTTTCAGCAACGCATAGCATAAATTGCTAAACTGAGGGTTAATAGCGCTGAAAAAAAAAACCCCACAGTTTTCAGTAAGTCAAGAGAAGCTCAGGAGCACACCAGTCCCACTGACCCAAGGAGGGCAAGGTCTCAAAGTCGTGAACCTTTGCAATGCTTCTACTACACAACCACTCAGCAGCAAGCCACTTTCTCAGTCTCCCCATCCCTCTTCTCTCTGTGTCAATCAAATTCTCTTTAGCTCCAGGATATTCTCATCATTGTGGTTTCTTTCCAATCTCCTTAGCTACTGCTTCTAAAGGTGTTTGTTCTTGCTGTCCCAGCACCCCCATTTTCATTTAAAGGAATGTTTCTCAAAGGGTTGTATGGAAGCACTGGCTGTCAGAATAGTCTGTAGAGCTAGCTAACATGCCAATTCCCAGGTCCTGTACACACCCGCAGAATCACTGACTTGGGCCTGGGTGTCTCCTCTTAGAATGTACCAGCAATTCCCATCCATTGCCAAGCAATGAATACCTCCTGATTATTTATGAACGCCAGAGCACTCCTCTACCTGAGAAAGTGTGGTACACCACACCTGTCTGCGCTCTATGCACTACCATACAGTTTGTGAACTGGGCAAGGGGCTGGAGATTGAAACACACAAAGACACACAGACAGAGAGAGACATGGGTCATCCTTGATGCCAGAATGCCCCCTTTATTGTGTACCAGAGCCTCTTATATAGAGATCCTTAACTAATTGCCACGCCCTAGCCAAACCCACCAGAAACCACTCTCCTGCCATCAGGAACTTCTGAGGGTTTCGTGCTCAGAGCAGCTGCAAGCATTAGAAGTTGTTTACCAGAAATTCAGAATCTGGGAGGTTCACAACTCCCAACAAGAGAGTTGCTTTCAAACTGTAGAGACAAACAGTAAACTCCTTTGGACTTCTTGTGGTTGGACAAAAGACACCTATAAATCAAAAGTCAAAATTGAAGCCAGCTTCTTCTCTCCTTTTCACATTCACGATTATATTAATTCTGTCTACTCTCCCACCTATACCTAAACCTGATAACCATCAGCTATTCTCTCGTATGTTGTCTATTGTTCTTCTACTGTGACTTCTAGACATCCGCACATATTCTACCTCTTTAGTGTATTTGTGGCTTAGCTTTGTTATCAGCTTGACACAAGCTAGGGTCATCTGGGTACAGCAAACCTCAACTGAGAAAATGCCTATTATCAGATTGGCCTGTAGGCCAGTCTGTGGGGCATTTTCTTGATTAATGATTAATGTGAAAGGGCCTAGTCCACTGTGGGCAGGGCCACCTCTGGGCAGGTGGTCCTGGGAGGTACAAGAAAGGCAGCTGAAGGTAAGGCTGAGAGCAAACTAGTGAGCAGCGTTCCTCTGTGACTGGGCCTCAATTCCTGCCTCCAGGCTCCCGCCTTGAGTTCCCTCTCTGGCTTTTCTCATTGAATGACTATAATGAGGATGTCCAAGCCAAAAGGACCCTTTCCTCCCCAGGGTGCTTTGTTCAGGTGTTTTTTTTTTTAATCACATCAACACATAGCGAACTAGAACAGTATATTTTACTTTACAATTCCAGTCTCCGTCCCTGGACACAGGCTTCATTCACACTTTCTCAATTATCACATGAATGACAAGCTCCACTCTCCTTCTTTGTTTTAATCTCTCTCTCTTCATTTAAACTATTTTCTGCACTACAACTAAGTAAACAGGAATCTGTGCTTGTTCATGTCCTGTAACAGAAGCCTCCTTCTTATGGCTTTAAGATGTAAAAGAATCATGCCGTTCTCAGTCCTGGACATATTGGTATATTCTGGTATCTCAAAGTCACTGAGGAGACGTCTTATGTTTTGATTTAACAGTGATTTTGATCTTCCAGCAGTGTCCTTCCTCTGTTTTCATATTTGGTTGTATTGTCTTCCTAGTCCTCCCTCGGCTTCAGCAGGCTCTATGTCTACAGTTGGCATGTACTAGCAACCCTCTTAACTGTGTAAAAAGCTTGTATTCTCTATCACCACATCAGTTCATCTGAATTTTGATTTTGTTGGTGTAAACTTGCTCCCTACATGACAAAGAGATCTGTGAGTGTAGGACTTCAGGTGCAGGCTGTGGAGGAAAGAAAGGGAAATGTGCATTTGGATGGATACATTTTTCAATTTCACCAAAGCACACGGGCAAATGTGAGCAAATACCAAATTGGCTTTAGACAGACTTATAAATCTGTTTATCTGAAGACCGATGATACATTGATGAGCCACCCGATAATTAAATCTGCAACAAAATGAAACACATCTCCCCCTTTGTTTTCAGCCTTTTCCTCACCGATGTGGATAAAGACAAAGTCTGATGCCTTCTATAAACAGCACAGCACACAATATGGGAGGGTTCCTAACCCCACAGTTAGACTTGGCTTAAGTGGCTCAGCAGGCAGGAATATTGACTGACAATCAAACAACAGAAAAAATTAGCAACCATAAATAAAGCCCAGATTTTAGCTTCAAGTCAATTTCAAAAATAGATTAGTGGGTGTGTACTCTTATCAGCTTGTGTAGAACAGTTTTAGGTGTGTTTGTTGATGAGAAACATAATAAAATTCAGCAATATTAGAGTGTTCTTTGCATAGATAACTCAACATGAATTCCAGCAAATATTGAGTTCTCTATTGGCTGCTTTGACTAAATGTCCCTTTGAGTTCATTTATTACAGCTTTCCCCAAGGTGGTGCTATTAACAAGTGCTGGAAGCTTTGAGAGGCGGGGCCTGGTGGGAGGTCCTTGAGTTACTGAGGGAGTATCTTGAGGGGCATTATGGGACCCCATCCTTTTCCAGTGTTTTTTCTTTTCCCTCCTGATTCACAGTTTTTCTGCCATGCGCTGCCTCCCTGCAGACCCAGAAACAAAGGGGTAGATTGAACATAAACCTGAATCTCCAAAACAAGGCAAATATTTTCCCTTTGTAAATGAATGGATCTCAGTTGTTTTGTTATGGTGACAGAAAGCTGACTAACATAGGTAGTTCTGGTCTTTTTATAACTGCCACACTACAGGAGGGGCTCTGACAAACTAGAGTATATAACTGTTTTCAAATCAAAGCAACTTAGATCAATATAATATATAAATATTATCTTATGGAGAGATGTCAAAGTATAGTCATTAAAAGCCACTGGATATTTTATTTATTTAGTCATTCAGCAAGTATTTATTGAACACATTACTGTGTGCCAGACATTATTTTAGAACAAAAGATAAAGTTGTAAATAAGACAGATTACACTCTAATTTTCATATAATTATATCCTATTTGGAGGAAAAGAAAGAGAAGGGGAAACTAATCAAGCAAATGAATAAAGATAATAATTTGAAATACTTTATTGAATTTTAAAAATTATATGTATATATGTGTGTGTATACATGTGTAATACACATGTAGAGGTCAAAGGACAATTTACAAGAGCTTATTCTCTCCTTCCACTATGTGAGTTCCAGGATCAAATTGAAGTCAGCAGACGTGACAGCGAGTGCCCTTACCTGCAGAGCTATCTTGCGGGTCTTATTAAGCTTTTGATAATGGCAGTTCAGTGTGCTACAGGCACTTTGTGCTGGGTATCCAGAATGATCCGAGAAGGAAGGCACTCAAGTGAAGACTAAATACCTTAAGAGAGGATCCAGCTTTGCAAAGATCTAAGACAGGGTCTCAAGAGGGTAAACCAAGTGCCAGAGCCCTGGAGTGAGATAGGGCTTGCTGTCTGAAGACCACAAGGAAGCTTACACTCTGGCCTGTCATGGATCTTGGGAAATTGATTCTGGATGGGGTTGGGGAGAAAGCAAGAACAGAGGTTTTTGTGACTTTTATTGACTAATGTAATAGGTTTAGGTGAAGGGACAGCATTAAGGGATTAAGCAAAAGCAATGAAATAGTGGATAATTCCATGGCAAGAAAAGATTCCCTTAATGGCTGTCTGCAGAGAGGATTTAGGGGTTCAACATTGAACATATGGTGGACAGTTCAGAGATGACTACTGTCGTATGTGTATATGTGTGTATGTGTATGCATATATGTATGTGTGTATGCATATGAATATGTATATGTAAGATACTCAGGATTCGATCAGGACTGAAGCGCTCGATACAGAAAAAAGGAAACAGATTTTGTGTGTATTTGGCAGTTGAAAAGAATCGATTTGCATATAGAGTAGATATAGTTTGGGGGCAAATAAAGGAATGAAGGGTTATCTCTATATTTTGCCTTAGCAACTTAGTAAAGAAATATGTTATGTGGAAGGAATTGAGATTATCATTGAGGCAGTGTTCATCTGTACTCAAGAAGTACGTTTAAGACCAGCAACAGTGCCAAGTAGCAGCTGAATTAAATATCCAGTTTCATTCCCTGGGAACTAGCTGGCCCTGTCGGCCAGGGAAGCAGGTAGACTATCTGCAGATCTTCTCTTTCCCTCCTCTCCTACCAATCTAGCCTCCTAGTCTCACTCCCAGCTCTGCAGCAGAACACCTGTCGCAGACTCCCCATCATCTCTGCCCCCATCTCTAGCAGGTCACTCAGGTCTTCTCCAGCTTTCCTTCCTGGCATACGTCTCTCTATTGCAGCTCCCAACTCCAGCTGTCTTTCCTAATAACTCACTGGTCAAGCCTGCCAGAGGAGGAAGGTCGGTAAGGAACGTGGGCCATCTTCAGAGCTTCACTATTTCCCCTCCAACAAATCCAGTGCCCCAGTCTCATCCCCGGCTCTGAAGCTGACTACCATTTGTGGCCTCCACTCTCCGAATCAGTGGTCTCAACTCCCCAAGAAAAAGGCACAGACTAAGAGAATGGATGTGAAAACAGGATCAATCCTTCTGCCACATCTACATGACACACCTTAGCATGGTACTTCAGGGTAAAAGGATGGAAAAGGATATCCCATCAAATAGACCCAAGAAGCAAGCAAGAGTAGCCATTTTAGTGTCTGACAAAATAGACTTCAGACCAAAACGTATCAGAAGAGATAGGGAAGGACACAGCATAATCATCAAAGGAAAAATCCAAGGAGAGAATATTACGATTCTTAACCTATATGCACCAAACATAAGGGTAGGCAAGTTCATAAAAGAAACACTACTTTAGCTTAAATCACATATTGACCCTCACACACTGATGGTGGATGACTTAAATAACCCACTCAGATCAATCAACAGACCATCCAGATAAAAATTAAACAGTCAGATGCTAGAGCTAGCTGAGGTTATAAACCAAATGGACCTAACAAATAACTACAGAACATTTCAACCACACACAAAAGAAAATACTTTCCTATTACCAACTCATGGATATCAGAAAACTTAAAGAAATAAAAGAAAACTTAAAATTTCACTTTGTTGCATCCTTTCTGACGACTGCAGATTAAAGCTGGATATCAACAGCCAAAACAAGAGAGAGCTAACAAATTTGTGGAAACTGAACAATTTGCTACTGAATAAAAATGGGTAAAGACAGAATTTAGAAAGAAAAGACTTCCTAGAATTGAGTGAAAATGAAAATGTAGATAGCCAAACTTATGAGAAACAATGAAGGCAGTTGTAAGGTACAAGTTCAGAACACCAAATTCCTCCATTAAAAACATGGAGAGGTCTCATAGTAGTAACTTAAAAGCACACTTGGCAGCTCTAGAACAAAAAAAATATGCTCAAAAGGAGTAGATAGTAAGAAATTATCAATTTCAGGGCTGAAATCAGTAAAATTGAAACTAGCAAACAAAACACAATGCAAACAGATCAATGAAACAAAGAGTTGGTTTTTTGAGATAATCAAAAAGATTGACAGACAATTAGCCTAAGGACAGGGAGAAAATATCCAAACTAATAAAATTAGGAATGAAAATGGGGACATAACAACAGACACTGAGGAAATTCATAGAATCATAAGGACATACTTTAAATTAAAAACCTGAACTCCATAAAATTTTAAAATCTAAAAGAAATGGATAATTTTCTCAATATATACCACTTACCAATATCAAATCAAGATCAGATAAACAATTTAAACTATGACCTCCAATGAAATAGAAACAGTAATTAAAAGTTTTCCAATCAAAAACAGCCCAAGCCTAGATGATTCAGCATAGAATTCTACCAGAATTTTGAAGAAAAATTAATGCCAATACTCCTCAAATTATTCAACAGAATAGAAACAGAAGGAATATAGCTCAATTTGTTTCATGAGAGCCAAATCCCAAAGAGACCCCAAAAAGAAAGAAAATTAGAGATCAATTTCCTTTATGAACACAGATGCAAATTTTCTCAATAAAATACTTGCAAACTTAATCTAAGAATACACAAAAAAGATCACCAACCATGATCAAGTAGTTTTCATCTCAGAGGTACAAGGACGGCTCAATGTGTGTGAAATGACACATGTAGTGCACCATATAAACAAACACTTAGAGACAGAGGCAAAATGCCCAGGACTGCACAGGTCTGTGCCAGATGGGTCCTAGTACTGAGAGAAGTGGACATGAGCTCCCAGACCTAGCCCAGATCTCTGCCATCACCAATTGATAACTACTTGCAAATGAAAATTTAGTTTTCTCTAAGGGAGTCTCCCTGGGAAAACAAACTACTCTTAAGGGTGGGCTGCATGCCAAGCGGTAGATGGCCAACAGAAAACGAACTCAAAGACATGTTTAGAAGTTCCTTTTCTCAATATGTCATCCTAGGGCTCTTCCTACTTGCCTTCCATCCATCTTTTCATCCTTCCTTTCTCCCTCCCTCTCTCCCTCCCTCCCTTCTTCTCTCTCTCCCTCCCTTCCTGCCTCCCTCCCTGCCTCCCTCCCTCCCTTTCTCCCTCCCTCCCTCTCTTCCTTCCTTTCGTCTTTCCTTCCTTCCCTCCCCTATCTATTTCTTCCTTCTTTTTAATGCTTATGCTGTTGGTTTATTTATACCTTACAGGTCCCTTGCACACATATTATGACTTCCATCTTTGTGTTTTGTTGGTATTCCTTCCAGAGTGTGCCTCTGAATCTATATCTGTTTCTTATGCCTTTGCTTGGCCTCTTCTCTTTCTGTTTGTTTGTTTTGTCCTATTCCAGTTTGTTTGTTTTTATAACTTATCTATTTTGTCTTATCGTATTATTGCATATTATTATCTCTTATATACCTGTTTGTTTTCTAATGAGAGACAGAAAGGTATGGATCTGGAAAGAAGGGGAATTGGGAGGAACTGGAAGGAGTAGTGGGAGGGGCAACTGTAGTCAGAATACATTGTATGAAAACATTTACGTCCAGTAAAAGAAGAAATATATTAAACCTGTAAAAAAATGAAATACTCAGTATCAGTGGAAAGGCTTGCCTAACATTCAGATTTGAGTTCCAGGTGATTTATGAAGTAGCTGTGTGATGTCTAGTGAAACTAGTCCAGTTATACTTCCCCCCAAACCTGGGGGGAAGATAGAGGAGGATACTAGTGCTTATTTCATGTAGGTATGAAATGCTGAAAGTTATAAAATGCCTTAGTAAGTAGCCTCGACACCGTGGCTTGTTTTTGTTTGGGTACCACTTGTCATTTTAGTTACAACACCTTTGTCTTCTAGTTATGAAACTTCCTCTGGCTTAAAAAATGAGGCCGACTTCGATCATAAGATATCCACAGATTAGGATGGTTCTCAGCTTGGCAAAGGAATGTTGAAAGATCCAGTTGTGTGTGTGTGTTTCATTTTCTTTTCTCTCTCTTTTTTGCATCTTCTTAGTGATAATAAGAAGTGTGTTCCTTTTATCCATCTCTCTTTTCCTTCACAAACCTTATCTTGAAAATTTTCAACCATCTCAGAATACAAAAAAAAATTCTTTGCCAAACCACTTGAAATTAATTTATTGACATATAACTCTTCATTCTAGTGACCTCAGCATGCATCCCCAAGGAACAAGGACAATATCTTATATAACAACATTATTATTATTAAACATAAGGAGATTTACAGTAATTCCATGGTAGCCCAAAATCTAGAGCATGTTCAATTTCTCCAAGGACACTCAAATATCGTTTTTGTCTGTTTTTCAACTCTAGGTTCTACCAGTTATGCATTTATTCATCTTTAAGACTTTTAAAACCTAGAATATGCCCCATTTCATTCTTATTTTCATGGTATCACATTTTGAAGAGCTCAGGCCTTGGATGACAGGCAGAATCCTGAGTTTATTTGGTTGTTTCTTTTCTCTTTATTCACCCTATATTCAGACATTCTGCCCACTTCCTTGAGTAGATTCATGCCACATATGAAAGTATGAACATAAGAATGTATGGCTGGATCTTCTGTACTATGGATGATGATAAACTTGGTCACCCAGTTCATGTGGTACCAGTTACATCCCCAGCAACAGACAGACATTCCTCTAGAGCCCAGGAGTTCATCTGATGAAGAGAATGACACTTAGCCTCATGCTGTTCCTAAGCTAGTAGTATTGGCATCTGTTGCTCTACTTACAGGAATGTATTATTATATGGGGAGGGGTGAGGTATGCAAAGCTTTGCCATTTTAATTCTTTCAGTCGCTTGTATTTGCCACTTTGTATTTTTCTGAAAAGACACAGACTTTCCTTGTACTTAAATTTTGCTATTCTTGCATTTGCTGTGAAATCAGTATTGAAATCAGCTACAGTGACTACTCTTTGGATACTTAAATTGTCCCACATATTGGCAGTGGTAACACCTTCAATCTGGCTCCTGCATGCTTTTAATATCTCTTTAGTGTTTGCCTTCTGGCTGGATGAGGTGTGTAAAGTTAAGCCTATACTTTTCTGTCCTTGGCATAAAATGAGCCATCTCTAAAAAAGTTATTATCCGTTCTTCAGTAAGGAATGCATTTAGAATAGAATGCATTTAGAAACTGGGCTACTCAGTGCGCTCACTGTTTATGGCTATCATGGCTGCTAGTGGTGTTAAGAGGCAGGGTGAGTATTTTAGCCCTTCACACAAATTCATAAAGGATTTGCAAAATAATTTCATACTAATTTTCCAATTTAACTATAACATTACATTGTCTTCTTTTGCTTTATGTTTTCATTTTCCCATGAAAGAGAAATAAATATAAATAAGCAAATGTATTTTATAAACTGCAATATGCATAAAATAGAAAGACTACTTATTGGATTTATTTATTTATTTATTTGTTTGTTTGTTTGTTTATTTATTTATTTATTTGTTGGGGCAGGGTTTCTTTGTGTAGCTCTGACTGTTCTGAAACTCACTCTGTAGACCAGGCTGGCTTTGAACTCACAGAGATCTGCTTGCCTCTGCCTTTCTAAGTGCTGGGATTAAAGGTATTGCCACCATTGCCTGGCTATCTGCTTCGTTATTAAAATGTACATCGCTGAGTATATACACTCAGAGGAAACTGTTAAGATGTTACCTGACATGATGTCCATGGGCTCACATGGCTGGGTTATACTTGTTTTTAGAATGGAAACCATTCCTAGAAGACCTGGTGGCCTCTTCTTAAATGTCATCAGTTCGAAAATGGACTTTTGAGATTGGTTATGCTTGTCAACCTTTACCTCTGAGTCACATGGAAGAGGGATAGCAACAAAGACAAAAATCAGGTCTCCATGGGCAAGCAAGAAAGGGGACATGGTATGTAGTTAGAAGCTCACTGTCTGCCCATCTTTGACTCTGCCAGTTGTTCCAGGTTTCCAGGCCAGTTCACTAAATAACTGAACACATATTGTTCTACTCCTTTTGTGTTGATGTGTGGAAACACACAACTTCCCAGCGTTGACATGGCTGTGGAGAAGATGGGTTTCACATGTGCTTAATTGTAGGCCCATATTTCTTTACGGTGTGGCAGCCAGGCTCTGAAGCCATAGACCCACCTGAGGTGGTCACATGGACCTGCGACAGCCTCAACAATAGCCAGGATGCACTACTCCTTCTCTTTTGTTAGAAATGTAGATCGCCTGGGGAGAGGTGTTTGCTG
>LOJH01044841.1:0-13710 GCA_001685095.1 Ellobius talpinus | reverse complement strand
TCTTCAGGAAGGAGAAGACTGAGATGCCCTTCCGTGATGACCGTGTAAACTGTGTCTGGTTATTTCTTGCGCCTCCGTACCAGTCCAGATAGGGAAAATAGTTTTCTATGTTGGAACCCACGGGCCCTAACACTTAATGAATGTGTAAATGGGAACTATTGTAGCAAAAAATTAGTTCGACAAAATATTTGAGGGTTTTTCTTATTTGAGGGACGTTTGATTCTTCAAACTTGTTAAGTGGGGCATTTTTTCCAAATAATTCTAACAACTTAAGCATCTCTGTAGCATAATTATTAATTGAATCATAATGTAGCAGTATGATGGAAGCATAGCTCCATCAGACATAATAATTATGAAAATCATGTAGTGGAAAGAGTGTTCATAAAGATTAGTGGAAATATCCATGCTGTAGTTCAGTTAATGGAGTGTTTTTCTGTCATGCAGTAGGTCCTGGGTTCCATCCCCAGTAACACTTAGAGCAGGCATGGTGGGATATGCTTGTAATTCTAGCACTTGGAATGTAGAGGCAAGAGGATCAAGGTCATGGTCAGCTATAGAGAGATTGAGGCCAGTCTGGGCTACGTGAGGCAATGCCTCAATTAAAAAATAAGTTAGTGGAGAAAGAACGTGATGATTTTACATCTAAGGAAAGACTGAAACGATGCCTGGGAAAAGGAGGTGGCTTCAGAGGGATGGATAGACTTGAGAGTATATTTTAAACTTCATCCAAAATTTCCTAAATGTTGATCAACTAAGAAAAATGGCAACTGAGGGGAATAGTCTTCCATATTCTGAAGTCACCCAGATTTGCCAGACCTGTGAGGAGGCTCTCAACCTCTTTTGGAAAAGCTTTCAAGCACATTTCGCAGCTTGCCTCGCTCCCATCATCTGGGAAAATATAAGCTGGCCTCCACAATTACCCTAACAGAATGTCCGCTGTACCACTGGAATGCCCCATATCAAAAGCCGATGGAATTTGCTTTGGTCAGCCTCACCGGAATAACTGCACCCCCGGTGCTGCCAGGAAGCTCCGTCTGGAATTGATTGTTACAGTCCTCTCCCACAGCAGCTGAACTGATTGCTCCTTGAGAAAGCCTCTCAAGGATTTGCTGCCCATATGTCTCCTGAGCTTGTCTGTCTGTCCCTGGCTGGAGCGAGACTTCAAGGTGGACGATCCAAGGGCTCATCATGTAGGTCGGTCTTTGGAGAGCAGATCCACTCTTGGAAATGTGCCGAGGGTTGAAACTTAGAGTTTGAGACACAGGGTAAAGAGGTGGAGCTGGGAGGAAACATTTAGACACCCAGATTTGAAAGGCCATGTCATGGAAATAGAAGTCAGGGGAGAATGAGGTTCACCGAGCTTGGGGACTCATAGGGAGGTCTGGGCAGAGTCAGAGCAGCCTTTCAAAAGCCCTGACTTGGTGCAGGCGAGCAGAGAGGTCCCTGTTTCTTTCTGCCTGCAGATTCCGTTGCTCATTTTCCAGTTGGCTTTGCCGAATGGAAATTTAGTCTTCTTCCCCCTTGCCGGAACCTCTGTGTGAGGCTGCTGCTTTAGCCTCCATAAAGCCAGTTGGAAGACATCATCTGTTGTTTTACTCAACACAGGAGTGACAAATTCTTCCTACAGCCATGTAACAAAAGCCTTTTTTTTAAAAAAAAAAAATTCCTTTTCGAATGCAGTGTCAGGGAAACATATTCCGTCTCATGCTTGGGTTGGTTCCTCCTTATTCACCAGTGAGAAACCATGAAACCATAGTTTTCATTCTCTTTTCACTCGAGCACCAGGAAGCTCATGGCAAAAGGTGGCGTTTAAATGCTTCCTTTACAGTTGGTGGTGGGGCATAATTAACTCTTTCGTTGTGTTGGGCCATCTTACTATACATATATTTGGAGCACTCGGTTTGCATAAATGTTCTTTGAGTCACGTAAAACTTTGGAAGGCAGACATATACTTGTTCTGTCAGTATCTGATGGAAAGGTTGGAAAGACAAATTTCTCAGAAAGGACAGATAGGGGTTGGGGTAGCCACTGGGTCTGATTTTGCATTCTTAGGTTTCTGTCTGTGGGGTTTGTTCCCTTGCACCCATTGCTGATCTGGATTAATGCTCAGTCCTCCTTTGTAAAGAGGAGATGACTGGCTGGATAAACAAACAGCAAACATACTATTATTAAGATTGAAGGATATCCCCTCTTCCTCATTATTTTCATGTGGAAACCCAGGATGTGATAATGGCAGATACAAAAGCTGTCATGAAATACAGGAGAGGTTATGATATCCTTAAGGACTAGAGCAGAGATCAGACTAGTAGATAAATTTAGAAGAACAAAGCTAAGTTTGGATTCCAAAATTTCCAGTTTCCTCGCTATGAAGTCATTCTAACCATGGTTTATGATTCTTACCATTGCAAAAGTGGTCAGAAAAATACATTGAGCAGTCTCAAAGTATTAGAGATGGAACTTGAATGCTGGATGGGACATTGTCCTAACTTCAAAGTGTTCTAAATATACTGTCCTACCCTTCATACCTGTTGTTACAACCAAACTGGCCCCATCTAATCAGACATACAAAAAAAGTCAACCAAACAACAACAAAAACCCAAACGATAAATTTATGCCTTTACTTTTTAAAAATAGTGTTTATTTGGTCTTTGAAATTTTCACACGTGTATACAATATATTCTGGTCACCTCCCCCATCATACACATACACAGTTCCCTCCACTAAAAAGAATTAAGTAGCTCTCTTTAAAAAAAAATCAGGTGTGGTGGCACAAACCTTTAATCCCAGCACTCAGTAGGCAGAGGCCAGAAGATCTCTGAGTTGCAGGCCAGCCTGGTCTACACATAGATGCTCATGCTGATCTGAGTTACATATTGACACCTGTCTAAAGGAAGGGAGGAAGGAAGGAAGGATGGAAGGAAGGAAGGAAGGAAGGAGCAATCAGTTTTTAGAAGAGTTAATTTTATCTGATATCCTCCAAGTCATATAGAAACCACAAAAACCGTGACCAAAGAGAAAGAAATGAGAGTCAAGAAGGGTAGTTTTCTTTTACCAATTTAGTATTATCCATACGATGACTGATTTCTGATTTTTAAAAAATCCAACTTTATTGAATCTGTTGATTGCATCTAAGGAGCCTGTGTATGTGAAAGCTGTAAGATTTTTCTATATGTAAGACAATGATATCAACCCTCAGGGACAGATCCACTTCTTTCTGCATGGATACCTTTTGTTTCTTTCTGATGTCTGCTATCTCTGCCTAGATTTCCAGTGTTCTTCTGAAGAAGAGTGACAGGAGTGAACATCCTTGTCTTGTTTCAGATCTTGAAGAAAAAGCCTTCAACCTTCCCATGTGGAGTATACTGTTAACAATGGGCTTATCACTGGTGGCTTGCGTAGTGCCGAGGAAACCCATTCTACTTCTGGTATGTTGTGAGCTTTTATGAAAGAGGATACTGAATTTCATCAAATGCTTTTTCTGCATCTATTGACATGATCATTGATTTGCCACTTTAGTGATGTGGTCCAAAGGTTTGTGTATTTTGAATTATCCCTCTCTCCCAAGGATAAACCCCACATGATAATGGTCCTTTTAATGTGCTTTATATGCCATATGCAATAGACACTGAAGATTGTCATCATTGTGCAGATATACAGTACACTTACACAAACTGAGACGGCTAAACTATCATCAAAAGATATCATTTATTGGGCCATGCCTATATCTGCACTCCTTTGATTTTAAATGACAGCATGTAACATTGTGTTTCGCTGAGGATTTTTTGTGTTTATGTTCATCAGTCATGGTGGCCTAAAATTCTCTTTTCCTGATGGTTAGCCTAGCTTTGGATTGTAGGGTAATGCTATTCTTGCAAAATAAGTTGGAAGTTGTAGGTGGAGGCTGCTTGTTCATTCCCGGCTGCTCAGACCCAAAATAATCACACAGAAATGATATTATTTAAAACACTGCTTGTCCAATAGTTTATACATATTTCTAGCTAGCTCTCATATCCTAAACTAACCCATCTCCATGAATCTGTGTATCACCACGAGGTTGTGACCTACCAGCAAAGTTTTAACAGACTCTGGCGGAGGTGTCTGTCTCCTGCAGTGGCTACATGGCTTCTCACTGAATCTGCCTTCTTTCTCCCAGCATTGTATAGTTTTCCCGCCTAGTTCTATTCTGCCCTCTCACAGGCCAAAGCAGCTTCTTTATTCATTAACCAATAAAAGCCACATTTATACAGAAGAACTTCCCACACCAGGAAGTGTTTCCTCTTCATTTTTTTTCTTCTTTTGGAGCAGCTTGGAGATTTGGTAATAGTTTATTAGTTCTTCTTTAAATATTTAGTAGAATTCAGCCATAAAGCCACCGAATCCTGGGATTTTACTCATTGGGAAATCTCATTGATTGAACTTTACCTTGCTATTCATCTGTTAATATTCTGACTTTGCTATCTTGCATTTTTAGGGATCAAGGGCCTTGCACATGCTGAACAAGTGTTCCACCGCTGAGCTACATCCTAACGTTTCTGATTTATCCCCCCACCCCCACCCCGTGGTTCAGTGTTTGTAAGTCCTGTGTTTCTACAGGAATTTATCCATTTCCTGTAGGATTTTTTTGTGCAATGGTTCGTAATAATCTCTTAGAATCCTTTATATTTCTGTGTTATCAGCTTTACCATCTCCTCTTTTATTTCTCATTATGTTTACCTATCTTATTTTTCTTAGTCTAGCAAAAAAATTTATTTATTTTATCATTTCAGAAAAATAATTTCTAGTTCACTGAATATTTTACATTGTGTATCAAGGCTATTTCACTTGTTCTACTCTGTGTTTTGTTATGCAATATTTTTAATTATAAATTGACATACACACACAGGCACATATCTATGAAGGACAAAGTGAAATTATAAGCACATGTCTTCTATTTCTAGATATTTTATTTAAAAATTGAAAGTAAAATTTGGCTTCTTTTTAATGGTCTACTACAACAATAGCCAACTTCTATCTAATTTTTTCAAAAATAATACCTTCATATCCATCTTATTTATTTTTCAGCTTGGTTCAGTGGAAGGGATTGGGTATTGTTTGTAAACCTCAGTGCTAACTTTTCTTTAATAGGCTTGGGTAATTATATAAGCCCCGTGAATATCTACTGAGAAAATGCTATGAAATAGACTCAACAATAGGATTAAATAATGGAATTATATGACGTACCTGTTATAGGGCTTGGTGTGCATTATTTTCTCTGTAAACGTTAGTTCACCTTCTTTCTTGCTACTCTACTGAAGGTTTTCTCTGATTATATTAGCAAGAATGTTAATGGTTTTTTTAATTAGTCAATCAATTATTGCCTGTCTTCAAGTGTGTCATAGAAGCATTTTATTTTAACATCTGATAGTTTTATAAATCTTTTCTCCAACGAAACTGAAAGTTCTATGTAGTCCTGCATCAGTCATTCACTCAATACACTCTTATTTAAAGAGACTAAGTTTAAATCAAAGATTGACACTTTTGATGGACATGAGAATTTTATTCTTATGGGATATTCTTTGAGTGCCTGGCACGCATGCTTTCACCCGCCAGGTGGAAGGATAAGTGAGTGCGTAGTTGAAGCAGCATGCATAAATGTTATGACTTAGGGTAAAACAGAGAGAAAAGGGAAGTTTAGAAAGGTGGGCAATTAGATGCTTGTCAAAATGAACCAGGTAAGAGTAAATAAATTTCTGGGGACGTGTTAATAAGAGAGAGAAAAAAACCTGGAAAAAAATTAAGTATAAGGAATTAAAACAGGAGAGTGTTCTTGCAGTTGGATTTGTCGGCATTATCCAGCATCTGGCCACCAGCCAATCAGAAGTTTAGGAAATAATATTCCAAATGCCGGGGGCTGTGGGTGAGGATATTTGGAAAGGAAGATGAGTGACATTGTCAATGTTTCGGGTTTGAAGTGTTGGTGAGATATTTGAGAGGAGATACAGAAGCTTTAGTGAGAAATTGGGTGTTAAGGTCCCAGAACAGATGAAAGATGTCGGCAGAATTTACCCTAGAAAGACCTTGAGGAGAAGACAGTTTCAAGCAGGGAGATAAATGAGTAAAAGCCTGAAAGGTTCAAGAGGTGCACCTTCTGGGGGTTGTACGATTAGAGTAGGGCAGGCACTTGATGGGGAATAGTGGGAACTGACTCTGGAGTGTAAGTGTGAAATAGAACCAGGATCTAAAAGGCCATGTGTGTAAGGTAAAGAATTTCAGATGATTCTTTGTGTGCAATGGAAAGCCATTCAACCCTCACATGGAACATCAGATTTGAAGGCAGCACAGAAGAAAACTACACGTTTAATTTGTAAGTGCATTGCAAAAGCCCCACAATTTGAACCAAGATCCTTAGTTTTGAGCAATTTTTTTTGAATACTCTTACTTGAAATTCTGCAAGACAAGTTCTTCTTCATAATAACAATTAAATGCTCTACTTTAGACTAAAATAATCCCCCTTCCTATTCATCTCTTCTCATTCAGCTTCATCTTGTAAGGAAGGGAGAGCATGCCCTTTCTTATCCCCAATACCTTAGAAAAAAAAAGATCTGGATTCCAAAGCAGGTCTTTAGTTTTCAAAGTCATAAAGGGAATTCTCTCAAAGGGTGTTGCATACCCAGTAAAGCTACCTTCTTCCTGTTTTTGAGTAACAGCAGGGAGGTGGTGGAGGAATTCTGAAGGCAGAGATGAGAATTCTCTGGCCCAAATCCTGGAGGGGCTGTTTCCTTAAGGACATCTTCTCCTTGCTTGTGGTCACACCTGATCTAATGATTATATAATAAAGAGGAGTATGACATTGCCATCTTCTCTCTCTGACCCACATGTGAGTTGATAGCAACAGAAAAGAGAACCCGGACATATGAAAAGAGGAAGGATTCTATTATCAGGCCAGCATGCTCTCTCTTGCAGCGCTCCAAATGCCTTATTGACATTCCTATTCATGTCCAACTCCTGCGTAATTAATCACTGGTGCATTTGCCATCTCAGGCTACAAAGATATGTCTTGAAGCATTTTCAAGTTTCTTCTAAGCTCCTTGCCTTGGCATTTTCCCAAGCTGCTTCTTGAAGAACAGCAAGCTGGTATTTGGAGCATATGGCGATGGTCTGTTTGTGTGTTCATTAAATCAAGATACCAATGAAAAGAAACCAGAGAGCTTTCTGTCCTTTAAATGAAATTGTCAACCCAGATATCTGCTGCCTTTCCCAAGTCCTAGTCTGAAATGCCTGGCAAGTAGGGCTGTGTTATAATGACAAATTAATTCATATCAGACTTTGATCACAGCCTGAAAAGTTTCCTGACATCAGTTTTCAGTAGTTGCATTTAGAAAACTCAGAATCTGCTCTGATGCCTCCCAATTTCTGACAACAAAAGCAATGAGACCTCCTTCTACTGGGGACCGTCAACCTCTAGTGTGAAGCTGGGAGGGGAAATTTTAGGACTGTCATAGAGAGCCCCTTATAATAGAAAGGGCATATTAGCACATGGTCGAAATGTAACAGAAGGGGGCTCCCTTGTCGACCTGAGGACTGTGCACAAGTTGGGCCATAGATGCTTCCCTGTCTCCCTCATTTTCCCTTGCTCTATCCTCCTGCCATGTAACATGTCAAAGGCAAATGAAAATTGAGAGGATTCAGCTGAAAATAGAATTGAATTCTATTAGTCAGCCTAATAGAGAAGGTGCGTTTGGAAATACAGTGCAGTATAGCTAATGTTTACCACTTGACTACTCATGCCCCAGGCTCAAAATGCATAATGGTGCAAATTAAAACCCAGCAAATGGAGAAGCTGGAATCTCCAAAATAACCATACCTAGCTCAGGCTATGACAGAGCAGCTGCTCTTTAATTAATCTTACGTAAAGGCGGAAGCACAGAGCTAAGATGCACACGGCTTACGACAACTGGGTTTTTGTGTGTCTGGTTAACACACTCCTGACCTCCCTCGTGTAATTGTTGCTGCTTTGTAAACTCACACAAAGCCCCGCTGAACAACCTTCATCAGCCAGAAAGGAAAATATGGGCAGGAAGGTAGAGAGATGGGAATGTGATGGTTTTAGAGTAGAAATGAGGCCAGTCTCCAGTTGCTACTTGCAGTCCTTACTCAAACAGCTGATTTGTGAGCTAGAAATGAAATCTGAATATTGTACTATTTAATATAGGAAATCAACTATGTGTGTGTTTTGCAGACACACATGTACAATGCATTTTATATCATGTTTCATAAGGTGTTTAAAGCGCTTGTATAAGATTAGAAGTCTAGACTTTGGAGCCAGGATGTCTACTGAAGCTTGGCTTCTCTAGTTCCTATATATAGTGTTGGCTAAGTTCTTTATTTCTGTGACTCAGTTTCCTCAATTGCATAAGAAGGCCTAGGTCCCAGGTTTAGAAATCTGCTGTGGGAATGGCGGTGTTATAGCAGCGCACTGACCACATGTTAAGCCTAAGAGATTTCTTAATTTGCATAAATTCACACAGCTATCCCGACGCCTAACTTTTATGATTGTGACCAATGCCCTTCAGCAGTAATAATAGCTGTAATGAGGATCGCTATCACATTTAGTATCATTTAATCCTTACCACCCGTCTGCAAGGGGAGGTCTGTTGGTTTCCTCTTATTATGGTTGCAAGGAGAAGTCTGGAAAGATCTATCCATCCAGGCTCTTAAGATAACACTTGGTTTTAAGTGACCAGGCAAAGACAGATGCTAGAGCACTGTTGCTGACTCAGGTTTTTGTGCTTTCACCCCCTTCCTATCCTAAGACTGGAGCGATGGGCAATTGTGAACACTGAAGGGGTGGAAATGAGAGCAGAGTCTTAGAATTCATCACAGTAATGGATTTTCTCACATCAGCCCCAACAATTCAAGCCTGCTGGGCTCCGAAGAAAATGGAGGTTAGCTCAGATGTCAAAACACTTCTCTGTAAATATTACTGTGTGGACACTGGCCATTTTATAGATTTCAATATTCACACCCCCCAAAAAAAAACCCTACTGTTTGGTATTCTTGTATTTATTCATCAAATCGGGCAGTGAGACTAGGGAAACAATGAAGTCGAGGTCTTAATTTTTCTCTGACATGAAGTCTATTCCTCTCGCATGTACAGGTTGGCTGCTATTTTTTAGCATCTGCTTCAAGGATGATGCATACAAAATCCGCTCAGTGTTTAGAATTAAGTAGAAGGAACGGGGAAAGCAGACAAGAAAAAAAAGATGAAGAGAGAAGTGAGATGCTAATGTTTTCTTTACACTGAAATCAAATCTTCAGTGTAAAGATTTCAAAGCACTGACGACCATGCTCCTGCTTGCTGGGCGGGCTTCATTTAGAGGTATATTTCCCCATGGATACTGAGCATCTTCCTGAGATGAATGCAAGAAGCTAATCACAAACAAAGACAGGGCTTATTCCTAGTCACCTAGTTCCTCCCACTGGAGGGGGCTCTCTCAAGCCCTTCTCTTAGGATGTGAAAGCAGACCAGATGGGTGTGCTATCTCCATCTTTTGGCCTTTAGCAGAGTCTCTGGAACAAAGCATGTAGCAGGGCTTCTTGAAGACTTTCATGGGAGCCAGAGAGTGTCAGTAGATGGAATCTTGAATAAAAATGATAGGTTGTGCTTTAAGCTGAATAAAAACAAGCCCTCTGAAGAGCATATAGAATTGGCGCACATCCTGCCTCTAGAAAGATTCATTTTTATTTGTCTATGTATAAAGGAGGAAGATAGAGAAATTGAAAGTGCCATTTCTGTAAAGCCCGCCCTGGTGAAGGGTTTGCAAACAATATAAAAATAGCAGTTCCTCCAAAATGATGGCTTTGCTCGAGGCCTATCCACCTCTGTCTCCAATTCCAGCAAACCCCCCTCTGCCACTCCTTCCCCACCAAAGACTCAGAGCTCTGAATAGACACTGTGGAGAAAAGACAGCAATCTTTTGTATGTTGTTATAATTAACCAGGCCCGTTTCATCATCAGATTATAGACTGAGATGCAGTGTTAGAAAAAAGCGGGGGGGCGGGGGAGCTAAAGGAAGAAACCAGGAGAGATGGCCATTTTAATTGCGTGTTTAGTCTCTCTTCACTTTCCCAAATTGGTTTCGTTTCCTCTGGGTAGGGTAAGTGCCAGGGCATTCAGGGGAGCAGGGGGCCAGGGTGGATTCCAATGTTTCCTGGCATTTGAATTACCTCTGGACAGTTTGGCAGCCTCTAAATCTATACCCTTGAAGGCACAGTAACAGGCCTTCATCTCCTACGGAAGAAACTTGAAAGCATGCCAGAACAGGACCTCCGTCCTCCCTTGCTTAGAGTCCTGGCACGTAGAAATCACACAAGAAAACAAAAGGTATTTGTGAGGAGCCATCCAGGAAGAAAGATTAACAATATAAACCAGGGGGAGGGGGGAGAGAAAGGGGCGAGGATAGCCCTTTAAAATGGTTTTTGTGCTTATTTTAATAGAACTTCCACAGAACCGAATATCCCCTAATCAAAACCAAATGCTTGTTGCCTTACTGTGCTCTTTGTTCTAGGCAGTGCCCACTCGGCTTCCACAGGAGTTGGGGGTGGAGCCCCTGGCTGGCTTACTTA
Organism: Ellobius talpinus; assembly: GCA_001685095.1. NCBI lineage: Eukaryota > Metazoa > Chordata > Mammalia > Rodentia > Cricetidae > Ellobius > Ellobius talpinus. Next base: position 3,105 of record LOJH01044841.1, on the reverse strand, counting down.
TCTTTCCACCAGGAATAAACAACGTTGTCCTCAAGGTTAGGCCAAGCTTCTGCCATGCAAACTGTAAGAAAACCCTCCATTGGCAGCTAGGCCTAGTTCTTCACCCCACCCCCAAACGCCTGGTGCAAACCTCTCAAGATGTTTTTCTCCCTTGGCTTTTGATACTGAAATTTGTCAGGAAACGTGAGTAGAAGAAAAGGCTACTTCTCCTCCCCTCCCCCCTCCCCGCTCCATCTTTGTCTTATTCACTCTGTCAGTCCATCTGTTAATCTCTATCAGGGGGGCCTTTCTCCTTCTCCTTTCTCCACTCTTTCCCTCACTTCCGTTCTCTGTCAACCTCTGCCTCCCTCAGTTTCTGATTCAATTCTGAAAAACCCATCAGCTTCTGGCTTGATTGGCTAATGGCATCTGACCTTGACTTGGTGTGGGCAGGAGGATTTCAGCCTTGGATTTTATGAGGATTAGCGTTTTATCTCCACAGAACTAGCGGAGAAAGTAACTCATGGCTTCATGTTTCACCTTAGACTCACTGCTTTCTCCTCTAATTTCTCAAACAACAGGGAGAAAATAAACAGAATGATTGTGATGGTTACGGCGATATGACTTTTACCAGAGGGCAGAAGGGATGAAGCCATAATCCAGTTCTGGGCTCAGGATAGATGTCTCTGGGTTGCATCGGGTGATGTTATTAAGGGAGTCCACAGCGTGTTTTGTTTTTAATGTCAGGCAATTCTTTTCAAATGCTCGTGGGGTGTCCAAGGCTTGTGCAAGGGGGGAATGGGAAGGAGGAAGCCCAGATATGCAACATCTGCACCTGTTCATGCCGCCCCTGCTCCTGCAGCACAAATTGACTTTGTAAGATTGGCTCTGAAAATGAATACCCAGGACATCACTCCGTGTTACTTTCCTGTGAAATTACTTTTCTGAATGAAAATATTGAATTCCTTTGAAAGCAAGCAGTATAATATCTCTAGAAATGAAAATCCTGCGGAAATCACAAAGGAAGGAAAACTGAAGAATATGAAAGCTTGGTATCTCTAAATGTTTGTCGGGCTCGGGCTCTTTTTTTTTCCTCGACAACAATCATAACTGCTCTTTCTGATGTTGATACACTGGGTGTTGGAATCTCCTGGATGCCTCTATTATGGATTTATGTTTTACCTACAATGAACAGCCAATATCATTATCTAAAATTCTCTGGCATTTGTTTGCACTCGGCGCTTGTTGTAGTCTTCTTGCTTAGCAAGGCTGACCTGCGGAATTTTTCTTGTCTCAGGAGGGGGGTGTATTGACTTACCTCCGGGCATCTGGCCCTCAGAGGCAGTGCCTCTGTTGAATTGACAGAAGACAGGGCAGTCCCTTCTGAGGAGCAAACAGCACGGGAGATAGTCCTCTCACACCAAATCACTTACCAGGTTGCTCACCATTGTCCCTCAGGTTACCCTGAGAGACTCAGCATCCACCCTCCCTGTTTCACTGATAGGTTCATGAAATGGAGCAGGCGTTTCCTCCATGGAACAGCAGCACACCATAAACCTGGCTTCCGTTTCTTGTCTTCTCACTCACGCATGTTCCTCTAGGCCTCATTCGCCGAAACACCTTGGGTTATATTTGGTGCCATTTATTCTTGTTTTGTTTCTGCAAGTGTCCATCATCCACTGAATAAATTGCAGAGTGCTTCTGCCAGATCTATACGAAAGAGGCGCAAAAGGAGGAACTCAGACTAAAGGGAAGATGAGGAAGCCTTCAGGGTAGAGGCCCTTTCTGTTCTAGGAGATGGAGGACTGTTCGGCCTGTCTGACAGCCAGCAGAGCCTGCATATCAGAAAGCCCACATGCTAGCAGCCATGTTTGAGGAATGTGAGAGCCAGGTGCCAGAGAGCCCTCAATTAGACTTCTGATATTTAAATGGATTAATTTCAAAAGAAAATAATTTGAAGAGTTAAAAGAAAATGTACGGTGATTCCGGGGAATTGGCATAGCATTCCTAGTAAGAAAGTGTTCACTTTTATTCCTTCTGTGAGTAAGACCTGGGTAACATGAATGTGCTTGAAACACATGCTCTGTCAAACCTTAAAGCTGTAAGCAGGCTTGATGGGCTTTGGTTGGGAGGATGATGTTTTCTGTTAATGCTCAGAGGAGTGCACTGGCTCTATTGCTTAGGATCTTTGTCTTGCCCATGCTAAACGCTTTCATTAGGATTTTGGTAAAGACTTACCTCCGAAGGTGCAGATGTCATAACAAAGCTGTAAGGACTAATGAAGAATATATTTTTATATCAGAATGAAGGATTGACTTTTTAGGATAGTGAAAATGACTGTGCACCAGCACAACAGTGGCTATGTATGTGTCAGTATACAGCCCACCGAATCCAGAAAGTGCACGGCACAAAGAGTTAGCTCTGAGCGGGCGATGCATCAGTATAGACGTCTTCACTGGCAGTGAGAGTACAACTCTGGTAGGGACAATCACAGAAGCTGTCTACGCCTATGGGCAGAGGGTATATGATAAATCTCTGTTCTTTTTTACTAATCTTTCTGTGAGCATAAAGCAGTTTTCCAAAACATCCTTAAAGAGAAAGAAGGAGGAAGGAAAAATAAAGGAAGTCACCAAGTGCTGGAGACATGGAGGAATGAGAATGGGTGCTATAGGATTTCCCTGTGTATGCTATGAATATGTCTTATTACCATTGGTTAATAAAGAAGCTTCTTCTTTGGGCCTATGGCAGGGAAGAATAAATCCAAATAGGAAATCCAAACAGAGATATAGAGAGAAATTAGTTGGAGCCAAGGAGATGCCATGTAGCTGCTGAAGGAGACAGATGCCCTGGAACCTTACTGGGAAACCACAAGTCTAGTGGTAAAATACAAAATAATAGGAATGGGTTAATTTAAGATGTAAGAGTTAGTTAATAAGAAGCCTGAGCTAAAGGTCCAGCAGTGTTTTTAATTAATATAATTTCTGTTTGATTATTTTGGGTCTAGGCAGCCGAAAATGAACAAGCAGCCTCCACCAACAAAATGGTGTGCTAATGTGGGCCAGCTACATCTATATAAAACCTGAGAGAGCTTGGAAAGGAATTCTAGACACACACACACACACACAC
>LOJH01044839.1:0-11230 GCA_001685095.1 Ellobius talpinus | reverse complement strand
TGTGTGTGTGTGTCTGCCTGCCTGTGTGTATGTATGGCTATCTGTATGTGTACAAACAGGCTAGGAGAGGGCGCTGGATCCTTTGAGGATGGAGTTACAGGTGGTTGTGGACTGCCTGAAATGTGTGCTGGAAACTGAACTTTGGTCCTATGCCAGAGCATCAAGTGCTATTTTCTTTTCTTTTTCTTTTTTGATTTTTCAAGACAGGGTTTCTCTGTGTAACTTCAGAACCTGTCCTGGAACTCACTCTGTAGACCAGGCTAGCCTTGAAATCATAGAGATCTGCCTGCCTCTGCCTTCCAAGTACTGGGATTAAAGGCATGTGCCACCACCGCTGCTCTTAACTGTTGAGCTTTCCCCCCTCCTCCCTGCCCCAGTTCCTGCAACTCTCTGTTAGCTAGATGGTTCACAAATGGGAATGTCTAGCATGACTTAGATAAGAAGTCTCCTATAGGGTCTAAGTGGAAGTACAGGCATTTTAACTAGGGTTAAGACATTTTTTCCAGTTAACAGGTCCACACAAGAAAGTGAGATGGGCATCTTCGAAGTTTATTGGCTTTTTTCTCTTCCACTCAGGGAAGCTGGATTAAGAGCTTGATGCCTGGTCAAAAGTGTAGCAGTGAAATTGTTATGACCCGAAACATTTAAGATGAAATTGAAAAGAAAGTGCTCACACCAGAAAGTATAATGCATGTGGCACAGACTCTTGAAGGATGTGCATTGGATCACTCGATTGGGGTTTCTGGGTCCCGTGTCCGGAGGCTCACTAATTTTCTCTGAGAGGCCAGCTTGTTGCTTTTCGATGAGTCCTACTGGCTGATTGCTTCATGATGTGGCACTGCCTTTCCTTTTAAGGGGTGATGGGGACAAAGCAGCTTCCTAACGTGGTGGAGAAGGAAGAGTCTGGAGCCCAGTAGAGCAAAACATCTTCCTGATCTTTGCTGAGAGTTTTGTACCCACACGTGAAATGAGTTCATCCTAGAAAACCAAGGAATGAAGAGCAGTGTCGGAAGCAGGGTCACAATGGTGACCACCACAAAGACTCAGGTCTATTCTCTTCTGGTTTCTTTCTAACATGTATGTAGTTTTCTTCACTCAAATGGGGTTTACGCTCTCATTTCTCCCTTTTCTCCCTCAAGGTAATCTAGCTACTGACAACTTTTGCAGCTTTTGTCATTGTCCCTGGGTTTTCTCTCTGACTACGTGGGTTATTTCTTAGTATTGCCCCATGACCTGGTCACTAGGGGTAGGTTGCTTAGCATTTATTGTTGCTGCGATTCTGAAAAGCACTACAGTGAGCATTGCTGATACCATGTCTCTGCATTTTCACAGCTGCTTTGTGACCTGTGATCCTACAGGACAAATGCCAATCTTGGAAAATGTTTATGTATTTAACATGTTTATTTTATTTTTTATCATGTGTCTGTATATATGTATACACAAATGCAGGGGCTCATGTTAGGTTCCGCTGCAGCTGAAGTCACAGACTGAGACACCTGATATGGGTGCTGGTAACTGAATTTGGGTCCTCTGGAAGAGCAGCAAGTGCTCTTATTTTTACTTGTTTATTGACAGTTTCTCACATATATAAGCAGTGCGTTTCCATCTATTTAACCCTCTTCGCCTCTCTCACACTGCCCTCTCCTGAATCCCCCTCCTCTCCACCAGTCCTCCCCCTTTTACTATGTCTTTGTCCTTTTGGGTCTCTGAGTTTCATCAGGGTTGCTTACATGAGCGTGGACAGAGGATTGTTGACTTTTGTAAGGCAACTTTTGTAAGGGCAAGAAAAGCACAGAGCAGCCGTGGTAAGACATGCGCCGAAAAAATATAGGTTAAACAAAATAATCATGGTTTCAGTGGACTGTAAACATGAGGTGCTTGGAGATGAAAAGAGAGGGACTCAGGGACTGATTTCACAGTTCTTTGGGGACCCTTCCATATGCAACAGGTCAGAGCTGAAACAATAGGTGTATGCTGGAAACCAGGGTTCCAGACACATGTGGATAGGATGCCAGAATACAAGAAAGCGTGTGCACACTAGCTAGTGAGAGTGAGGGGGAGGGGAGGGACATGGCAGAGGGAGAAAGAGGGTGGAGCGGGAGGGCAGGTGAGAGAGTGCCCTATGAATCTGCTGATCTGTGAAATATGAGGGAGCCCAGATCTTTAGGAAACGGTGTAAGAGGTCCAGTGTTTGTTGCCAGATTTCACATTAGTCTCAAGCACCAGCCTTTAGCAGTCGTAAAGTAACTGCTGTGGTCTCAGGGGGTTGTTACAAGAGAACAGTGCCTTTTTGGCTAATATTATTAGAATCCCTTCCCAGTTTCCAGCAGCTTTTCACAAGGGAGAAAAAGGGCAGGCTGAGAGAAAGGGCCTATGAAAGCAAAGAGACTCTTCCAGATGTTAATTCCTTAAACTGCGTGATTTAGTGAGGACCAGTTTAGGACAGTGGAGCCTAAAAACCAAACCCGCTAAAGCTTAAAGTGCAATTCCTCCTTCACTAGCCTCCCCTGTACTCAACAATAAAGTGCCTGTCCATCCCGTTGCTCTTCCTGCTGCTTGGTATAAAGCCCTGCATCTTGGACCACACTCTACAGATCAGGATGAGCCCCTTATAATAATCAGCCCAACAGAACAGCGGTGAGGGACCGTGCAACCACTCAGTGCTAGTCCAACACCCAAGCGTCGCCTCACATCTAGAAGCACCTACTGTGTGCACTCTGGGTTCTCTGTGGGCTCTCCCTGGGTCCCCACCACAGGTTCTCTAAGCCAGCCTGTGAGTGTCCCTCTTACAGATGGGATGACTAGGGTTAGCTGGAAAAGACATAGGCCAGGTCCCAGAGGCAAGGAGAGGGGCCAAGACTGGGGCTAGAGCTAGGATACTTGTTCAGGCTGCAGAAGCGAATGGACAGACAGAAATCACTTACACTTCAAGGACTCCAGCCATTGATGCCTCCCACTCTCCCATCGTCCTTGCAATAAAACCGTGTGCACGGTTCTGTGTCTTGAGTTTTTACAGCTCAGTGCCTCTCTCCCTCCTTATTCTCTGCCTAGGCATCTAGGCATTTTAATGACTTTGGTGTTTTACGATGATTTGACTGTTTCTTTCATCCTAAACAGTGTTGGAGAGTGTTCCCTTTCATGCCTGAAGTGAGGGTGTGGGGAATTTCAGAGACTCTCATCTGCTCATTTCTTTCCCTTCTTCCCTCACCACCCTAACCAGGATGCTGCCTTGCTTCCCTGGATGAAATGGCAGCTAAGAGCAGTTTTTTTCTGGCTAGCTACATTGGGAGGATGGGGGAGAGGTCCCACAAAGTAGAATTATTTCAAAAACATTTGCACTCCAAACCACTTACAGCCTAAAAGGCTGAATGCTGACATGGGGAATTGCATCCTACAGTAATAGACAGTGGAGGTGCAGGAGTAGGGGATGGGCGAGCTTGGTGCAGAGAAGGCGTTTGGAAGACAGAAATGAAATCAACAAGAAATGCACTTAGTGTGGTCCAGGAAAGGAGAGAGTTAGGTGTCTGCATTAGGAGTATATTACTTGGTGCATACAATTCAAGGTGACCAGATAGTCTGGGTTTTTGACAACCTTTGTCATTTAAAGGTGTTTATTTGATTGCCAAGTACCAGGCACTTATTGGGAGCCATTCATAGAGCAAATAGGACAAGACCTAGGATTCCTGTGCTTTTAGATAGACCAGATACTTATAACTTATGATCTAGGGTATAAAATAAGATAATGTGGTATTGATAGAAGGGAGTACTGCGTATCCTAGCTTAATTGTTAACTTCACACAGCCTGGAGTCATCTGAGAAGGGAGCCTTAATTGGGCGACTACCAAGATCAGATTGGCCTGTAGACATCTGTGGGGGACTGTCTTGCTTATTAATCAATGGAAGAGGATCCATACCACTGTGGGTGGCGCCATTCCCTTGGCAGGCTATTCTTGGCTATATAATAAGACTAACCAAGTGTGTGTGTGGGAGCAAGTCAGCAAGCAGGATCTTCCACAGCTCCTGCTGTACTTCCTTGATTGTGAATGATGTCCCTGGTCGGAGGTAACACTTCACGGGACAGCGAGCAGCCTACCTTTAGGTTCCTGCCCTGACTTTTCCCAAGTATGGAGCATGAGGTGGAAGTGTGAGATAAAACAAACCTTTCCTCAGTCGCATCTGGTCGGAGTGGTTTGTCACAGGAATAGAAAGAGTTGAAGCGCAGGGTTATACAGGTTTCTGTCATGGTAACAAATGCCCAGGACAATCAACCTGTAAGTAGAAAAGCTTTGCTTCAGCTCACAGATTTGGAGGTTTCAGGCCAGAGTGTGTTGGCTCATGGGGACTATGGTGGAGGGAACCCATGCTTCTCACGGACATGGTCATAGAATAAAAAAGAAGAGGACTGGGCATTACAGTCCTCTTTGGGCGCACTTCCATCTCCCTGAGTGCCTCCCACGAGGTCCCTCCTCTTACAGGTTTCGCCATCTCTCCATAACACTGCTGCACTAAGGACCAAGCCTTTACACATGGGCCTTTGGGAGACATTTAACATCCAAATTATAGCAAATGCTTTGGATAGGATAGCTGGGGAAGCACGCTAGGTAGATTTAGCTCAACCCCACAGTCATTGCTTTCCTGTTTCTACCTTATCCTCTGCTCCAGAATATCACCATTAATGTTCTATAATAAGGGCCTGAAAACTATGGCCTATCGTCTCTTTCCATAAATAAAGATTTGTCTTATAAAAGATATTTTATATTTTTTATTTATTCTTTGAGAATTTCATGCAGTATATTTTGCTAGCCTTTACTCCCTCTCCCTACTCCTTCCAGATCCTTTCCCACCTCCCTACCCACTCAACTTCATATTATTCTTTTCCCTCCTCCTCTTTCTTCTCCTTCTTATTTACAAACAAATGATGCAGCCCAGATTATGGTACTCTTCCCAGGCATAAGCCTGTCCCAGAGTGTGGTCGATGTGTGTGGTGTCGCTCCACTGAAGAACACTAACATTCCCCTTTCCGCCGTCAATCAAATGCCTAGAGCTCCTTGGCTGGGGTGGGACTTCATGCTCCCCTCCCCTCTTCTATGCTGGGATTTTGTCTGGCTTGAGATTTGTAGGGCCCGTGCACGCTGTCACAATCCCCCTGAGTCCATAGGCATATTTATTGTTTTATCCAGAGAATACTATTTCCTTGAAGTCACCTACCATCTCTGGCTCTTATAATCGTTTCTGCATATTTCCATTAATCTTCAAAATTCCATTCAATGCGTTTTGATCGTATTCACGCCACTCTTCCCATAACTCCTTCCAGATCTGCTTCCATCTCCCTCTGTGTCCTCTTTAAAGATAATCCACGGAGTTCAATGTGCGGTGCCTGTGTAGTCATGGGTACGGGACTGTCCACTGGAATGGGGTTGAGCTATCAGGGACCACACCCTTAAAGAAATTTGGAACTCTCTTTCCCGGAAGCTACTAATTGTTAATATCTCCTTAGTTAGGATGGGGTTCATTATTCTCTCTTTCCTCCACGCAGAATGGTGACTGCCTTGATCTTGTGTAGGCAATCATTTGAGTGCAGAGGTTCCGCCACATCCAGGAATTACTGTTTCAGTTCTGCTCTTCCAGATCTCTGGCTCCTGTAATATTTCTGTCCCCCATTCTGTGACAATCCATGAGCCTTTGAAGATGCCAAGCACTCCACATACACAATTCTTTGCATTTTGAATTGTGAGTTTCTGCATTAGCTGCTACGGACAGCACAAAGAGACCTCTCTGGCGAGATCTGAGCCGCACTAGCCTATAGCTAAGGAGCTTAACTTAGCGATTTGATGCTATTTTAATTTAAGAGAATAATAGTAGTAGGCTTTGCTTGGGACGTGTGAACTCCTCAACTGCAGGTTGCTGGCCATAGGTCCTCTTATGGAGTGCGCCTTAAATCCAGTTAGGAAGTGGGTGGTGACTCCCTTAACATCCACACCACTATCATCGTGTAGTTGACTGTTGATGATATTTTCCCCAGCATTGTCCAAGACACCATCTGGTACTCTGAAAGCTGGCTATCAGGAAGCCTGTTCTTGGTCAGCACCAACTTGACTTCTCCACGACCTATGACTGGAGAGCGTGATTCCATCGGCAGTAGAGTCTTACCATGAAGCTCTGGCAGGCAGGCAGGAAGTAAAGATTTGCTGGGACATAGTCACACTCTTACATTCATCCATTCGCCATTGTTTCCCTCAGGCCACAAAAGCAGAGTTCAGTAGCTCTGTTAGTGACAGACTAAAAAAGTGGAAAATATTCGTAGGACATATCGGTCAGTTTCTAGTCTGTGACAGCAGCTGCCCTGACCTCTGGTTTCGCATGGATTGGGCAACAGGAAGTACTAGGGGATCATGAATGGAGGAGGAGAGACGCTAGCGTGTTTTCAGAGCTGGGTGAGTCTCTGGGTTAAAGATCCCCGAAGCAGCTTTCTCGGTGGAGTTCTCCCTTTGCGTCCCAGTGGCCCTGACCTCTTCTCTCCGGCCGTAACAATGACACCAGCCCTTTCGCTGTTCCTCGTATTGTGCATCATCCACGGTGGCTCTCCACGGCCTTGCAAATCATTTGCCAATGTTCCAAAGGTGAATCTGCCAGTTGAGACCTGCTGGACCCATGGCTGACAGAGTGTTTCTCTGTAGAGGTGATATTTCCTCTGTGTGTGTGTGCATGTGTGTGTGTGTGTGTGCATGCACATTACATGCATGGCATATATGTACAGATTTGAGGTGGCCTCTTATTTTGCGTAGCTCATCTGAACTTCTACTGATTCTACTGTTTCTGCCTCCAGGTTCACAGGTATGCTACGATTACAGAACTACACTACCCTGTCTGTCTTTACACAAGTTCTATGGTCTAAAATCAGGCCCTTATATTTACATGACAAATGATTTACCTACTGGATTGGTTCCCTATCCTGCAAGAGACATTTGAGTAGCGACCTGGTGACTAAGGAGAAGCCAGACACCTGAAGAATTACACAAAGGATATTCCAGGCAATGCACATGACACATGCAAAGATCCTGAGATGAACAAAAACTCAAAGTGCTTAAAAAGAGTGAGAAAAATCTGTAAATGTCCCAACACCAGCAAGAAGACCTCTGAGGGAAAGAGATCAGGTAGGAGAGATGAGTGTTGCTTCAACAGGTTAGGCCTTCCCAGAGCTGGATTTTCTTCCAAGACCATCAGGGTAACATTAAAGTATTTTAAACTATATTTGGAGTTGAGTTAATTAATATTCCTTTGTACTAATTAACTGCATTAGTCAGCTGTCAGATCTGGAGAGAGATTAACGCTGACACTGGGAAACTTATTGAAAGGAAGATTTATTCCACAGGCTCTATGGAGAGATAGACAGGCAGATCCCAGGGCAGCAGACAGACTGCTTAACCAGTGGGTAAGCAGACAGAGCTATGGACCCACCAGGAGTCTTGGCCCCTTCTCATCTGGCTCTCAGTGAATAGCCTGTGTCTGTGGATCAAATTCCAACCCCTTGGGAGAGAGTTTGCCTTGACTCAGGGTGATTGTCTTGAGTCTGCTAATGAGCAGGTGGCCAACACAAGGAAGAGAAGAGCCACCTCTTCTTGAGTTGTTTGTAAACGCTACAAATGTCCTTAACGATGATAGAGCTAGGGATGCATGTCATGATAAAATAAGTTATATTTTGCGGCTAAGTGGGAACCTTTCTAAAATAAAAAAAATATTTCAAGAAGCATGAACAAATCACTTCAAAATGCTTCTCAGCTCTGAGCTTTTATCTGGTCACAGATGTATGTTCAGAGCCTAAACCATGCCTGGCATATAGTAGATATTTGGTGAGGTTTAGTGAACTGATAACCTGTCTGAGTTACCTTCAGTAGTCGACTTGACACAGTTGGGGAGGGGTAACCTCCCAAATTACCTCCATCAGATTGGTCTGTGAGCATATCTGGGGGACATTTTCTTGATTACTAATTATGGTGATGTGAATAAGAATGGCCCCCGTAAGCTCATATATTCAAAGTTTAGCCTCCAGGGAGGGGCATTATTTGAAAAGATTAGAAGGATTAGGAGGTGCGGCCTTGTTGGAGGAAGTGTGTTATTGGGGGTGGGCTCTGAGATTTCAGAAGCCCCTGCCACGCCCAGTGTCTCTGCCTCTACCTGTGGATCAGGATGAAGCTCAGCTACTGCTCCAGCGCTGTGTGTGCTGCCACGCTCCTTACTGTGAGGATAATGGACTAAGCCTCTGAACTGTCAGCAAGCCCCAATGAAGTGCTTTCTTTTATAAGAGTTGCCGTGGTTATGGTGTCTCTTCCCAGCAATAGGACAGTGACTAGGGCACTAATTGACCTAGGAGGGTCCAGCCCACTGTGGGTGGAACCATATCCGGGCAGGTGGTCACTAGGGAAAGAAGCCAGTAGACATCATTCCTTCCTGGTCTCTTCTTCAGTTCCTGTCTGCAGGACCTGGAGGGTGTAAGCTGGAAGCTAAAGCAAACTTGTTTCTCCCAAAGTTGGGATGTGTTTTATCCCAGCAGCAGAAAATCAAATTAGAATGCCTGCTGAACAGATAATAGTAACAGGGTAATGGTCGCTCAGTGGTAGACTGTTTCACCTCACATTCCCCGAGTCTCAGGGTCCATCCCCCGGGTGGCAAGAAAGCAAGGAAGTGGGAAGGTCTCGCCCAGATGTTAGCTAGCTGTTTAAGCGGAGTCATGTAGTAGAGAAGAAGTAGGTGGGGAAAGATGCAGGGTACCAGCCTGCGAGGCAGGAGAGATGGAAATGAGTAGGGCAGAGGTGTTGATGTGTGGTAGGACTTGGCTATGTGTCTCGCATGCACATGTGCATGTGTACACATGTGTGAGCATGCATATGCACGTGCACACACACATATGAGCAAAGCAAACTGGACTTAACCTCCATAAACCCGAGTTGCTGTGGGAATCGGTGATGAGACCTAGAGCGCAGGTTAGCAGCCCCCGGGGCAGCCCCAGACTCAGGTAGACCCCAGCGCAACCAACTGTAAAGAGGCTGAATTGGCTTATGAGTGACTACATTGTCACAGTTATCCTAAAATGGAATTTGTACAATTGACTCTAGTGTTTCAGAGTTAAAGAAAATGGGGTATTTCCCTCCTACGCCCACTCAACCTTATTTTTGAAATACACCAAAGCAAAGTTGCCTAAACTTGGGGTCCATTAGTCTCAAGAGCCCTCTAGGACCACATCTTTGCTGCCCTGCAGTCACAGCAAAGAGAGCGTTCCTTCCCCTGTTCTGGCTGTTATTCTTTGGTTCCTATTTCTTCGCTAACAGTTGAGGGGAGAGATGTAAGTGCCATATAGGTGTTTAGTTACAGCAGCCCAGTTTCTCAGAACAAGGGCAGAGAAGGGGAGGGAGGCAGGGAGATAAGGAGAGAGATTTTACAACTTAATCTCAGAAGTGACTCACATCGGCATTGTGGTAATCCTATTGCTTATGAGCAATAAGCATAAGTCTGTCACTGGCTGAAGTGGAGGGGACTTAGCAGGAGCAAGACTTGGGTGGGAGTCTTGAGGTTACCTTAGAAGCTGACATGTGCTTTAGCTCTTATTGCCCACTTCCACAGCAACTCAGACTCACGAAGTCACCTGCCCAACATCCCACCATTAATGAAGCGTAGGATTGGGTCTGGACCCAGAAAAACTTATTGTCTAGGTTTGCCCACCCTGTCTGTACACCATCATTTTCCAGGTGTTCATGCCTCCTGCCAGGAGGGTAGAAGATCATCCAGTCACAGTCTCAGATTGATGCTAATGCACCTTTCAATAACTCTCAATAACCAGCCCTCTAACTCAGAACTGACCTCAGATCCAACGTCTTGGTAAGATCACATAAACAATAAGAACAGCAAGTGTTAGCGTGTCCATATGTGTGCAGTTCAGGGACGGAATTCAGATGACGATGTTTGCACGCCTCCTGAACCATCCAATCAGCCCTTCCTTCACACTCTTTCTCCCCACGCTCACCCGCTCACCCTACCAGTTTGCAACTTTACTGTGCTCTCCTTTGGGGGTTTCTTGGCTCGGCTCTGTTGATGTGTTAGGGCAGGGCAGTTCTCTGGTTGGGGGGCTGTGTTTTAGAGGACCCAGGGCAACAGCCCCTACCTCCTGCTTGCCAGGAGCTGTGACAATCAGTCGTGTCCGATGTCCCCTGGGAGACACAGTCACCCCAGTCACTGTGCTAAAAAGGCATTTTGTACTTCTAGAACATTGCAGCTACGGCTGGTGTGTGGACCGGACATTGAACAACTCTGTTCCAAGCCCAATAAGATAGCCATTCCTTCTCTGCTTTTGGAGACTCCATGTCACAGTTACGATGTAAAATTGGTACTACCTTTATGGACCAAGTTAGGTTTTGTGTGCAGAAGATGGGTTCTACCACTAACCTCTCAGAAATGAATTGTTCCTCAGGGGTCAGGACCACATGTAGCGCAGCTTCTCTTCCTATACCCAACACTTTAGAAACCAGCTGGATAATGAACGGGAAAGGCTTATCCAAAGCAATTGTTATTTTGAGGAAAATGTTCGCATGCCTCACCTACACAATGAGGGAGTGAGTGCTACCCGAGGAAATGGTGTTAGATGGGCAGACACAGCTCAAGGGAATAGCTCTCAGATGTGCAGTCCACACAGAGGCTGGGAAGGGCTGAGCCTCAGAATTAACTGTGTTAATTGCTGTGGAGAGTCACACAAAGGAGCCGTACATTAGCTGAAGGCTCCAAAGCCAATCCGTGTGGAAGCAGGAAAGGTTGTCAGGCCATCCTGAATGTATTCAATTATACATGATAAAGGGAGCTCGGACGCTCTTTGGGTGCTCCTAGGGAATTTTCTGCATTAAGGATTTAAACTTTCTTGCATCTTTTTTGGCCAATGGAAGAACAGCATGCTCTCACTACAGGAGAATTTCTGTTGTTCATTTGAGCATCATCAGAAGTGTTTTTTTTCTTCCCCTGAAGTCAGCACTATGGTCAGCAGAACCAATTTGACCTCCTTTCTGTTTTCTTCCTGTTTCTGTCGGTGGCCTCCTCCCCCATCTTCCCTCCTTCAACTTGCTCTCTCTGTCGGTACTTCTGATTGCTTTATTTTTTTCTGTAAAGTAAGTATAATGAGGATTGATACACACTTTTCCTATCTTATTGTTTCCCTCTGAAGTGCTCTGTCTGCTTCCTTCCTTGTTCC
>LOJH01044838.1:0-13710 GCA_001685095.1 Ellobius talpinus | reverse complement strand
GCAGTAGCCTGCATTAGGAGCCCCTGCAGAATGAGCAGGAATTTTAGGGAATTGAGGGATGTCTGAGCTCCATTTCCAAGGGTCAGGAATGCACTCACCCCTCTGATGGATCTTCTGGTAGAGGATCAGGGCCCCTTGCTTGCCAGGGGACCTGGCAGACAAAGGGTCTACCTTGCTGCAGGCAGGCTATAGAAACAAAGGAACTCCTGCCTGGTTGAACTCACCACTGGGTTCCAGTGCCCAAACAGGCTGAGCTGTAGTAGAGCATCTGTTCTGTCTAGTGGTTTAGGCTTGAAGTTAGGCCAGTCATTGATTAGCCGCTCCCACAAGCTCTGAACCACCCATTGTGTCAGTGCATCCTGTAGGCATGACAGGTTATGAGTATTAGTTTCTTTTTGGTCGGATTAGTGTTCCAGTCCCACCACTGGGGACATAGCCTGGCTATAGAAGATGGCCAGTACCAGGAGTCTACACTAGGCTCACCCTCATAGGTCAGAAAGTTTCTGCTACACTGGGTTTTCACATTCTCTCTGAAATATCCACCTATTCCAGTGTCTCCCACTGTACTGTTTCCCTCCTGTTCACATCCCCACCCCTCTCAAGCCATCTACAAAATCTATATTTCTCCTTCCCAGAGATATTCATGTGCCCACCCCGCACACCCCTTCTCTTTATCTAACCTCTCTGGGTCTGTGGATTGTATGATGGTTATGGTTATCTGTTACTCAACAGCTAATATTCAGTTATATGTGACTACATATCATGTTTGTTTCTCTGGGACAGGGTTGCCTTGCTTGGGATTTTTTTGTTTGTTTGTTTGTTTGTTTGTTTCTAGTTTCATCTACTTGCCTGAAAATTTCATGATGTCATTTTTTTCCTAATAACTGAGTAATATTCCATTGTGTAAATTTACCACATTTTTTAATTTATTCTTTTTGGGGGGTCAGTGTGATTTTTTTTACAGAAAAAGATTCATATGGATATGGAACCTATTTTTTAGAAGTAAATATTTCCATAGTGATGAGTGAAAAGCTTACAGACTATAAATAAATAGTTATTCCCTATGAATAAGGGAGTAATTATAGATGAGAAATTTAAATTTAATAAATATATGAGAAAATTAAGAACCAGAGAGATTTAAAAACCAGCAATGACTAACTTTACAGCCTTGGTACCTAATTGCCCTTAAAAAAATAAAGAAAGAATAAAAAAGGAAATGGAGAGGATTCCTGGGCCAACTAAAGTCTCAGCAGATTAAAGCATTTGCCACATAATCCTAATGGCTTTAGTTTGATCCCTGAGATCCACATTGTAGAATGAGAGAAGAGATTCTCACACATTATCCTCTCACTTTGTGTATAGTATGGTGTAGATACATATATATACACACTAAACAAATTAGTGTAATTGTAAAAAGGAATGGCTTCCTGGCTCGGTTCTGTGTATTAAGTACTTGGCTTTTAAGCAGGAGGATCTGATTTGATCTTCACAACTATTCTAGAAACACCAGGCATGGTGGTATATTGGAAAGAGAATTCTAGTCTGACCTTATAGGAACCCAGAAATGTAGAATGACTGCAGAGAGAAGGAATAAGAAAGATCTTAACTCCGGCTTTGTGTACTGTGGTTAATTCCAACCAGAAGAAAGGCTTCTAGGAGGGGTTTAATGAATTAACAAGTTCTCCTCTAATGCCTGACACTCAGTGAATGATAATACATTTTTCCCTGCTGTCATTACTGCAGTATTGTATGGACTACTGAGACTCATCATTTCCCGATGAGAAGTGGGCACCCTTTCCTGACCAAACCAGCCTCCTCAGCTGCCTCTGTATTGTCTGTCAAAGTTCAGAACCTCGGCGTCATGTCTCGCACACCACTGCCCTGCATGTCTTAGTTTGGAATTAGTCTCTTTTGGAGATCAGTCAGCAGTGTCCCCATGCTCACATCACTGCTCTGGTCAAATTTTCTAGGTAGCTTTTACAGGGTTACTGAATGTTCAGTATTCTGAAGAGTCACCTACAGAGCTTTGTGAAAACTCCCATTTAGTTCCCAATGAATAACATAATGTCAGCGCTTTAGCAAGTTGAATTTTAAACTGCCAGTATCCTCCATCCCCCACTTGAGAAGGAACTTGTAAGCTTTGGTCATTTCTACTCCCTTGTGCATGTGTAGCATATTGTAATCTTGGGTGCAATTGCATTATTGCTAATTTAAGCCTCAGCCATGCTGCTTAGAATTATTAACAGTCACCACAGGACTACTATCCTGTCCCTTACAATGAGGCTAATTTCATCTTTACTATATTTTTAATTACGTGGACCCTTTGGCATATTAGCCGCTGTAGGGATGACTCCAACGGGTACTCTGTTTCTGTTGGATGTTTTGGGACGAGTGGTTTGCTTAGGCTCCAGTTCCTTCCTTTATCCAGGATGCTCTTTTTGCCATGGACTCCATGACTTAATGACGTTTGTTTATTGGAGCTTGTTGCTGGGTAGGAGGAAAATCAACCTTTGGGAATGTCCTAAGACACTGCCCACAAAAGTGATATGGGTGACTCTTACACATAATCTCCTCCACCTAGTAGTGCCATTGTATTTGGCACTCTACCCTAGAGGACTTTTATTTTCCAGTTATTGACATCTCTGCTTGAAGTGAAACAGGGTGTTGAAGGTAGGGTTCAATCCCATACACAAGCAAAACTAAGGTCTTGTACATTCATCAAGTTTATCTTGAGCACTGACAATGTGGATTACTACCAGAATGAAAAGTAAATTTCCCCAGCCTCAAGGAGTTTCAGTCAAATGCAAGAGACAGGCATGGAAATTAAAAGCAGTGTGTTACTGTGTTCTGCATGAGGGAATGAGATAGCTCATTTCAGGAGTTCCAGTCCAGCCTGAGGCAGAGAGGAGGTGCCACTTATGTGACAGTGGCTTTCAAGGAAGGAAAAGTACAAAGAGAGGGAAGACGAGGTGAGCAGTAGAAGTCATGCAGATCCTGGGATGAGCTGATGATAACACATGTATTTCCTTCCCATTCTTTACATTCTTTACCCCAAATATTACTTCATTTTCTATCCTTTTTGTAAATTCAAACTCATTCACATGCCTTTTTTTACAATTAATTGAAGATTTGAACTTAATTGATTATGAATTAAGTTGGGGACTTGGGGTGGCATTCAGGACTGGGCTCCTGTGGAGATTAATTTATTCCTGTAGTCTCATAGTTTTGCAGTGCATCCAAGTGTCTCACATCTGTGTTAAAAATAAAACTCAGAGTCAGGGCAATCTAATTAGATGGCTTAACCCAACATTGTGGCTCTCAGTCTTCACCAAGCTCTACTGCTTTGATGGTTACCAAAATAGATGGATAAGTTAATCAAAGGTCTGATTAAATAGCACAGCTATGCGGCATGAAGTTGTGATTTCCAGGCTTTGGTCCAGGCAGAATCTCTGGGGATGAAAGAAATGGAGCTGAGTTCCAAAGGCCAGGGCTTATGTGAGGAAGAGTTTTATAAAGCACTTTGGAGGGAATTGCTTGCTGAGGTCTTAAATCTTAAGGTGATGGCTACCTGGGAAGCTAACTCGCAGAGAAAGGTGGGGTGGGGTAGGTTATGATGACCCAGACTCACATCCAAACTCAGAAAAAGAACTAGAACCTTTTTCTCAGGCAGATTCTTGGTTTGGCTGTGTGATGGTGTGCATGTATGTGCATGCATTTGGAAGCCGGAAGTTGATGTGAGGTGTGTTACTCATTTGTTCTCCACCTTACTTTTTGAAGAATGCTCTATCTGAACTGGGAACTCACCAATTCAATTAGACTGGCTGGCCAGTGAGGCCTAACGATCCATTTATGTCTGTGCTTCCTTCTTTTCAGCACTGGAATTACAGATGTCTGCCTTCTCTGTGGTTTATTAGGATCCAAATTCAGGTCCTCCTGACTGCCCAGCAAGTACTTTACTCAGTGAGCTATCTTCCCAGCCCCTCCTTCAGCAGGTTCTAACCATAGGTGTACATCATGCCTGCTATAGAGTGGGTTGGGGGTTGGATGGTTACTCTTCTCCTTTATTTCTCTCCCTTCATCTAACCTAACTTTGTATTTTGCCCCTATGATCTTTAAGTTATTATGTTTTACTCTGACCAGGTTTCAATTTCTTTTCCCGCTCAACACTATGGCTATGCCTTGGTACTCCCCTCTCTTGCTTTCCACACACATGGCCGTTTTTACTTACCTGGTTTCTGTAGTTGCTCCAGGTTATATAGTTATCTCGGAAGTCTTGCAACTAGGAACCTCAGATGTCAAAAACCTTGTGATACTTGTTTTTCTTAGTTTGAGTTACTTGCTTAGTATATATTTTCCTAGTTCTAAACATTTTCCTTCAAATTTTGTAATTTTATTTTCTTTATATGTACCACATTTTTGTTAACCATTTGTCAGCTGAAGGGCATTTAGGTTGTTTCAGTTCCTCAGCTATTGTGAATGGAGCAGCAATAAGATTGGGCTCTCACTTTGTAGCTCAGACTAGCCTTGATCTGTCACCAATCCTCAGGCCTTTGTCCTAGGTTCTATCATTATAGGTGAGAGTCACCCACACCCAACTCCTACTTACATCCTTAAAGCCCAGTGTCTTGTAAATGCAGTTACTATGATGAAAGAGGTGGGTGTTGTTTGGAATTCTGAGATGGATCATTAGAAGGTGTATGTTAATCTGTTAAATTAAAATGTGGGCCTTGAGTTCCATGGAATTCCTCCACATATGTGCCCCATGCTGTTCTTCCCACAATGGTCTTCACATGGATAAGGGTTAATGGACCTCAGCGATTTGATAGCAAGTATTATGAAAGTGTGTGCATTTAGCTGACACCACTTACTTTGGGGACAGTGGTTGTTCCTATCATGTGAGCCCTGCATTCTTGAGGTTTTTCATCTTACTCCACCCTCCCTTACTATCAGATGACCAGCATTATACAGATTGACTGGGTCCTTATTTCTATGAGGATGAAGAGGAGGCCCAGGTACCAACTGAACCCTTTATAACTTTAAAGTAGACATATGTATAGGCATTTAAAATGCCACAAGGCATAGTGATCTTTAGTGGCACGTAAGTTTAATGAATTAAGGAGATAATTCTACCTATGAACAATGAGGTGCTAGTTTTTTGGGGGGTTGGTTTTCTATTGTTGTTGTTGTTTTGTTTCTGCATATTTATTTTCTTTAGTGGACCCATGTAATTTCTCTAATAATTAAAAAGTCTATTTTCAAAATCTCAGCCTAGAATTTATATTTAAAATTTAGTTAACAACTATTATTTTATCCCTGTCTTGTGTCAAATATATTACCAGATAAATGATGTGGCAAAATGAAATGGACAAATCTTTAAAGAAAATTTATTTATTTATTTAACAAGTTTGTAAATTTGGATTTTATTTCTGTCTCTGCATGGTTTATAATGTTTAAACAAAGAATCCATGTGGTGATTTTTTTCCTTTTTCTTATTTTACCAATTCTTTCTCTCCCTCTCTTTTCCTCTCTCTCTCCCCCTCCCTCTCTCTCTTTCCTTCTATTCTGTCCTGTCCAGTCTGAAGTGTCCTGGATCCCCAACAAACATTACTCTGGGATTTATGGCCTGATGAAGCTGGTTCTGACCAAGACTCTACCTGCCGACCTGGAGAGAGTCATTGTCCTAGACACTGACATTACCTTTGCAACTGACATTGCAGAGCTATGGGCCGTGTTCCATAAGTTCAAAGGTAGGAGTTAAACAAGACAACCATGCTGATGTTTTTAAAGGTATTTTATTTATTATCTCTTGTGTGTGTGTGTGTGTGTGTGTGTGTGTGTGTACACATCCACAGTTGCACATGCCACAGAGTTCATGCGGAGGTCAGTACAAATTTTGAGAGTCAGTTCTCTCCTTTCTCTTTTAATGGCAGGGTATGAATTCAGGTGGCCAGGCTTGCAAATCTAGCAGTTTAACTCAGGGAGCCATCTTCTGAGGCAGTGTTTGTTTGTTTGTTTTTAACGTGGTCCTTGGGATTGAATTTAGGGCCTTATGTGTACCAGGCAAGCATGCTACCACTGAGCCATAGCCTGGATATGCGCTTAACGATAGCATCAATAAGAAACCACACACATAAAAGTCAACTCTACTCTAATTTCAAACTAGTTAAAGTAAAACTGAATTTTGCATTTATTCAGGGATTGAAGAGATTGGATGCATTTTCATTGAAAATCCCAGTTTAGGAGAGTTTGTAGACAGCAAATAATTAGCTATGTATATTTTTATTCATGTGATCAAATGTTGATATACCTTATTGTACGTGTGCTTTTAAATTTTTTTCCTTTTATTGAAAAAATATTGTTATTTTTTATTTTTTCTCATATAATATATTCAGATTACACTTTCCCCTCTGTCTATGTCTACTCCTACCAATTCCTTCCCATGTTTCATCCAGATTCACCCCCCTTTTCCATCTCTATTAGAAAGCAAATAGGCTTAAAGGGATAATAATATAATAAAATCTAATACAGTAAGATCAAACAAAAACTAACACATTTTAGTAGGACAATATAAATCTACAGAAGGAAAAGGCTCAAGAAACAGATATGCAGAGACCCAATTGTTCATATACTCAGGAATTCCACAAAAACAAAAAGCTAGAAGCCATGATAAATAAAATTAAACATAAAAAATATAAAAGCAAGCAAAAAAAAGTTCTGATACTGCATTATAAGAAAAGAAACATCCTTTGAGTTTGTTTTCTGTTGGCCATCTAGTACTTGGAATATGGCCTACCTTTAAATGTAGTTTGTTTCCCCAGTGAGACTCCTTTAGATAAAACAAAATGTTGATTTGCAAGTGGTTCTCAACTGGGGATAGAGACTGGGTTAGGCCTGGGATGGGTCAGATGTCCACTTCACCTTTCAGCTTGAAGACTCCATTGCAGACACTGCGGTCTGTGTGCGTGCTGCTTCAGTCTCTGAATTCATATGCAAGTTCATCCAGTTGATTTAGAGAACCTTTTTTTCCCTTGCTGTCCTCTTTCCCTCCTCTTTGGCTCTTACATTCTTTCCCCCACCTCTTCCACAGGATTCTCTGAGCCCTGAGGGGATGGACTTAATATTGATATTCCATTTGCGGCTGAGTGTTCCAAGGTCTCTATTTTTTCTCCATCTGCTGCAGGGGGAAGTTTCTTTGATGATAGCTGAGGTCACTGATCTGTGAGTATAGCAAAATGTCATCAGGGCTCATTTTCTTATTTTGTTCTTTTAGTATAACAGTAATATTTGATTTTACCCTCAGTCCCTGTGCTTATCTAATGTTAGGTTCTTGGTCAGCAAAACAGCATCAGATATGGAATCCATCTCACGGAGTGAACCCAACTCAAATAAGATACAGATTAGATTTATTCCCACAAGATTTGTTCTTTTAAGTCACTAACATTTGAAGGCAGGACACTAGGATCAAAGGGTTTGAAAGTGGATAGGTGTTTACATTTCTCATTGGGTAGTGTGCCTTCCTGCACCAAAGACACTAGCCCATTGGGGTGAAGGTTCTGTGTGGCACTTGCTCTGCCTCTCCATGTCCATTTTCAATGAGTTCAGTAGGGTCTAGCTGTCAGTTTGAGAAGAACACCTATAGTCTTGACCACAATCTGGGTTGTCTGGGGGTTCCCATGGGGCCCCTTTTGCCAACAGCACAGTTAGATTTAACCCATTTCTGGTGCTGGACACTTCATTTGGTGAGAAAATATGGCCAGTTGTAGCTCTGTCTTCCCCATTCTTTAGCTTCAAGTATTTCAGGAAGCTTCTTTTGTTTTGGATTTCCATTCTAACCTTGAAATAACTTTTGATTTTTTTAATTGTGTCTTTCTATATTCTCTCCCTCACCCCCTTTTCCTTTCCCACTTGATCCTCCCATTCTGATTCTGAAGTGTATATATATTCATTCTGAAGTGTTAATATATATATATATATTCTGAAGTGTTTATATATATATATATATTCTGAAGTGTTAATATATATGTTCTGAAGTGTTAACATATATATATATTCTGAAGTGTTAATATATATGTTCTGAAGTGTTAACATATATATATATATATATTCTGAAGTATTATATATATATATTCTGAAGTATATATATGTAGAGATGGGTATTTAATACTCTTCTTCCTCTTTGTTTCTTTATTTCCTTCCTTCCTTTTCCTCATTTCTCTCTCTCTCTCTTGTTTAAACATTTGTGTTCTCTCTCTCTCTTTTAATAAATGATGCCTTTTTGCTGAGAAAGCCTGGGAGGCCATAGTAAAGGCTATTAATTTTGTGATGTTTGAAATGTTCTATGGCTTTTGCTGTCTCTAGTACTGTGGACTATTATTTTAAGAGTGTATGCAAGGCTGGATTTGCAGCATTGCTCTTCTGGCCTGTTTATTTTCTTATTGCTTTCATAAATGTGTGAGGTACATACACATGAATGTTCAGATAGACACACCTGTACTTACACACGTGGAGTTCACAGCAGGACATCAGATGTTTCTATCATTTTCTACTTTATTACCATGAGGAAGGGTCCTCTTTGAATATGAAGCATGCTTTTCTGTTAGGATATCTGACCAGTGAGTTCTCAGCATCTTTCTCTACCCCTGAATATCAGAGTTGCAGGTATATGCATTTATGCCGAGTTTTTAAGTGGGTGCTGAGGATTCAAACTTAAGTCATCTTCCTTAGAGAACAAGTGCTCTTACCCACTTTGCCATTTCCCCAGACCCTCTTCTTAAATGTTTGAGCTGTCAATATTACTTCAGAGAATATCAGATGGTCTAAAGTCAAGTCATGAGCCTGATATGTGTATCTGAGTTTGCATACACGAGAGAAATATCACATTAGCACAGATGTTGGACTATTCTAATAGCATCTGCCCAGGGGTCTTCCTTATTATTATCTAGTTTTTAACGTTCTTCCACACCATGGCCAAATTTAGTGGGAGAGAAGCTTGGTAGTGAGGCTGATATACTTTACTTCTTTGTTTGTTCTATTTCTTTTTTGAGTTACACTTTGTTTAAAATCACTCTGCCTCTTCTCTTGGCTGTTTGGAGGGTGAAATAACTTTCAATCACAGTATTCTCATTAATTATGGGGTATTCCTATTGGTTTCTCTTTCCTCTCATGACAGAGAGTAAATTCCTTCTCTACTCTGTTTATTGCCTACTCCTTCTGGGGGCTTTATAGTTCTCTGTTATTTGAACTAAGTACTTGACAAAGCATACAGATGACATAGTGATCCCTGGGATTCTCCAAGGTATATTTATCAAGATGAAAATATATTTATATGTGTCAATAGGATGACCCATAGGAAGAGATCATTTGACAGAACTAGGAAAGCAGAAAATAAGGTGGAAGATGGTCCAAGGTGTCTGAGCCAGTGCTGTGGCATGGGTCATACTGGGGTGTGTCAGAGGTCAAAGAGAAAGCCAGGACTTGGTTGTAAGTCCTGATAAACTTGAGTGGCCAACTGGACATCAACATGGAGAGGTAAGGAGGTGGGCAGAGAGATGAGTGTTTATAAAGCAAAGAGAAGTTGACTATTGTTTATTAAGTACTTCTCTTCTAGAAACCAAGCTAGAAGCTTTATGCATTTCAAAGTTCAGTAAACTAGGCCTGAAAGCGATTAAATTACTGTTCTTGTCCAGACAGTCATTACTGACTCCAGTCTCTTCAGCTTTAGAGCCTGGGTTCTGTTACTTTGTATCACATCTCTGGGATTGCCCCTGGGGTAGAGAATGGGACACCTACCAATTTGTGGGTGGGGTCTATACTTAGATCAAGTGCACTTGGCATCCTGAGTGCCTGGGATAACTGCATGTAAAGCTTTATGCATTGTATGTAGGATCTGACTGCAGCAGTTACAGGAAGGTTTCTGAGGGTATAAATAATAGGTGTGTGCTCATAATTCAAAGCTTTTAGAAGAAAGCCTTGCTGAATAATGAAGATGGTATTCCGACCCACAAGGACAATTCCTCTTCTCTTAGATGAGCATGTTGCCACAGAGTACAAAGTGACCTTTAAACAAATATGTACAGCCTCAAGCATATATTGTTACTACTCGGTCTATCCTCCTGTGATACTTGTTTTTCAGGTCACTGGGTGTCTTTTCAGTGGCCTTACTGACTTACTGGAGTAGATCACTCCTCACATTTCCCATACTTGCTTTGTATAAGCACTTAGCCAAGCAACTCCTTCCTCATAGCCTAACATGAAGCGATTACTGCTATAGCCCCTGTCTCAGCTATTTGGGAGAGGGTACTCACTAAGGTACAGTGTCTAACCCAGGCACTGAGTTTTCAAGGGGCAGAACTGAGATTCTAACTCACATAGTTCACCTTAATTCCTCTGCACACCTGAGATGAAGAGTATGAAACAACATTGTGTGAAGGGAGCTGTCTCTGGAGATGCCAAAGGACAGAACTCCAATGAACATGTAAGCCAGTTTGTTCAGGTCAGAGCCATGATAATCCTGATCCTGCATGTAGAGATGCAGAACAGACCCCAAGGCACAGACTACAATGAACAATTTCACCAGAATTCAAGTAGAACCTGGGACTGTATTCCCTGCCTGTCATCTGAGTGCCTGGAAGTAGCTCTCGACCCAAGAACTCTATGCTGTACTTATCATGGAGAGATAAGTTAAGCCTGTGTTGAGATATGCCAGTAAGTTGACTTTTTTAATATTTACATGTTGAATCTTAGTCCCCCTTGCCTTAGTAGTAAGAGGCAAAAGAGAACAGTAGCAAGGTTACTAGCATGAGATTATTGCCCATGTGGAAGGGTCCTGTGTGAGCTTGTCCACCTCTTATTACACAAGGACACAATTAGAAGGCAGTAACCTTAAAGCACAGAACTAGTCTTCCCTAGATATTGTATCTGGTGAGGCCTTAGTCTTGGGACTTTTCAAGCTTCGGGAAGTATAATAAAGTATAATAAACCTGTTGTTTATAAATGATGCTATCTAAGGTGCTTTGTTACCTTACTTCTGAGCCTAAGTGAAGTAGGAATGATGCTAATGGGGTCCTTGTGAGACCTGCACAAGATAAAGTGTGTTATTTTCTTTGGATCCTCATCTCATTTTCTAGCCACATGTCCCAGATATCAGTGCAGTTTCACCCTAATTGCACATGGCCTCTGTGTGTTGGTTTGAATGAAAATGTCCCCACTAGGCTCATAGGGCATGAAACTTTGAGGAGGTATTTCCTTGTTGGAGTAGGTGTGACCATGTTAGAGGAAGTGTGTCAATACAAATGTGCTTTGAGGTATCAAATGATCAAACCAGGCCCAGTGTCTCTTCCTGCTGCATGTTGATCCAGATGTAGAACTCCTGGCTCTGCTAGCCCATGTCTCCCTTTGTGCCACCGTGCTTCTGACCATGAAAATAATGGTTTAATCCTCTGAAACATAAGCCAAACCAAATTAAATGCTTTTCTTTATAAAAGTTGCTGTGTCCATGGCATATCTTCCCAACAATAGATCATTGACTAAGATGGGAAACTAAATTAGGGAGGATTTAGCTCTGCTGTTGTGGAGAGGCTGTCATCCTTGCTGGTTGAAGATGTTCCCATGTGGCTATTGGAAGCCTCTGCAGTACAGGCCAAGGAATAAGGTTAACTCCTCTCCAGTGATCACTAAGGAAGGAACAGGTAATAAAATCTTGAACCAAGAGTAGAGAACCTGGTTATGGTTACCATCAGGCCTTTCTAATGGTCTTTTAGGGAGAACTAAAGGCCTCAGAGGAAAAACTATCATCCAAGGGCATTCTCCTAATGACCTAAAGCCAGGTTCAACATCTTAAAGATTCCAATACCTCCTAATATTGCCTCTCTCGAACTAGCATTTTATGAATGCCAAACACACTGCATCCATGTTATAACAAGCTTTAACTGAGTGGATCTGCTTCATTTTCTTAGTGGGAAGTACTTGGACTAGAGTTGGCACCTGCCAGAGGTAGCTACTAATGTCACCAGGTTAGAGTCACTTTGTGGTCATCACAGGAATACAGTCACTTTAAAAAGATTCAGGATAACACAGTCCCTTTGGTACTAGAGGAGGCGTTCCCTGCCCTCCTTGAGTAAAGAAAGGTCCCTACTTACTCCAACTGAGATGGAGGAGATAAGCTTGGGAACAGGGGTACATGGGTAGAAGAGCTGGTAATTTTTTTCCCTTTGGAAATAGCTAAGAGCTGCCTTAGAAGCGTGGCTCTTCTTGCATGTTATACTTCAGCTTCTCACTCTCAATGGGAATAGTACTTCAATGAGCAAAATATGTAATTCTCCTAGTACTTTGCAGGTATTTGTGATATTATCTCAGTTCCATGATGCTGGGTTTTCACCTCTTAAGGTTTTGGAAATTGAGATATCACCTTCTCCTGGAAAATGTTCTGATAACTTCTACAATCAGTGGCCTCTTAGAATCCTGAAGAAAAGAAAAAAGTATTATTATCTTTATCAGTATATTTCTCTAGCTTCTCCTTTAAGTCTTGAGTGATAGTGGAGAAGGGGAAGTGGGAAGATGCTTAATTATTTAATTATTTATTAATTAAAAAATTAAATTAATAATTTAATTATTGGTTTAATAATGCCCCCAAGCTCATATTTTTGCAATCTTAGTTCCCTGTTGGTGAACTGTTTAGAAGTATTAGGAGATATATCTTTGTTGGAGGGGATATGTCTGGGGGAGGGTAGGCTTTAAAGTTTCAAAAGCCCACACCAGGCCCAGTGTCTGTCTGTCTGTGTTTCTGTCTCTATCTCTTTCTCTCCCTCTCTGTCTCTGCCTGTGTGATTCAGGATGTAAGTGCTTAGCACTATGCCTACCTGCCTCCATGCCCCCTTCCATGATGCTAATGATATAACCTTCTAAATCCGTAAACAAGCCCCAAATTAAATGCTTTCTTTTCTAAGAATTGCCTTTGTCATGGTATCTCCTCATAGCAATAGAACATTAAGACTGATTGTCTTTGAATTCTTCTTCTTCTTCTTCTATTATTATTATTATTATTATTATTTTATTTCATATATTACATCCTGACTACAATCTCCCCTCTGCCACTTCCTGTCTACCCCAGATCTACTCCTCCATCATTTCACGAAAGAAAGAAAGAAAGAGAGAAAGAGAGAAAGAGAGAAAGAGAGAAAGAAAGAAAGAGAAAGAAAGAGAAAGAAAGAAAAAGAAAGCCTGCCTCCCAGGGGTATCACCCAAACATGGCATAAGTTATAAGCTAGGCACAAAACCTCATATCAAGGCTGGAACAGGCTACCCAGTAGAAGGAGAAGGGTTCAAGAGAAGTGTGAAGAATCAGAGTTACCCCCGACTCCCACTGTTAAGACTTCCATAAGAGCACCCAGCTGCACAACCATAGCATTGTGCAGAGAACCTAGCTCAACAGAACAGGGTCCATGATTGTTGCTTCAGTTTCTTTGATTTTCAGTTAACCCTGCTTAGCTGATTCTATGAGCTGTGCTCTCCACTCCTCTGGCTCCTGTAATCCTTCCTACCCCTCTTTTGCATGGTTCCCCTGACTCCATCTAGTGTTTGTCTCTGGGTCTCTGCATCTGCTCCTACCGATCATTGGATGATTGTAGTGATGAGGAGCGCAGGCCTGCTTTTCGTCCCGCCCAGCTCCCACACAGCTAGTTTATACCCCAAAATAACAACACACAAATTGTA